>WUAT03054996.1:0-29156 GCA_010015005.3 Ulmus americana
TGATTTTTATTTTGTAATTTGAAAAGTTCTTTATTTCAAAGGTTCACTCTAGCACTTTAAAAAGCTACCCCTTCCAGTTCAAGAATTCAATAATGGTATTGCTTCAATTGAAAAAAAAATATAAAACCCAATATTATGCCTATATACATATACCATATATGGTTGAGAAGTCTTATCGCATCTATGTACAAGACTTGATCTAAACCAAAATTTAGTGATATCTAGTCAAAGAAATGTTTATATAAATGAAAAAAGTTGTAAAAACACGTGAGTGTTGATGGAAATGAAGTGGTTGTTAGAAATAATAGAAAGCATGAGAAAGAAGATGAGACATACATAACATACCAGCAATCTCTTCTCTCGCCAGAGCAGCCTTTTATCAAAATCCAGTCACATAGATAAGACTATAGTTTTTTTTTTTCCGTATGAACAAGTAACTAGGCATGTGTTGAAGACTTACATGTTTGGGCATGGTAATTTGATACGAATAAAGCATGAATAACACCACTTTTTTGTAACACTGCGTTTAAAATCCATTTTCAATGTAATAACTCCTTTACAAATCGATGACATTGTCAAGGAAAACAATCTACTTACTTGCATACATGAGTACTGGCTGTACCATCTCAGCATGATTTTTAGGCATCCTTGTTCGATTTGAAATTAACAATTCTTCTTCAGTTAAATGCCGAGAAATGAATCATAGGATAATCCACTTCTTGGCCATACTTTCTTTTAAAGTGAAATATCTATAATCAGATTTTAAAGATCATTAACATATTACAAAAGTAATGGACAAGGAAACCACAATTATTTTGCTTCTAGAAGTGAACCAAAAAACAACTACTATGAGAAACTGAAAAGGAACCGAGACAAAGAGAAATGATAGAATGATACCGTTAATAGTCTCCAATGTAGATTTTTTGGTCACCGGGTGTTGAATCAGCAAAGCACATGGACAATGAAAATGAAATTAGCAAGCCAAAAAATTGTAGGCCACCAAAAGCAACTCATATATATAATATATTGATCTCCATTATAGCATACAAATATAATATAATATATTCCTATTTGAGTATGCTAATTGAGTTTTTCGGATATTGAGAAGAAAGTTATGACTTGAAACTAACCTTGACAACATTACCTTGAGCTAGATTCCAGTTAATTTGATTATAAGGCGCGGTGTTCTTGACGTAAGGATTGAACCAAACTAGTGATTTGACCAACAAACTTCTTCCCATATAAGTATGACATGGGCGCGTAAAAACCATGAGAATAGCAGAATAATTTTCCTGCAAATTGTTAATTAGAGAAATTTTGTAAAACATTAAAAATAGCAAGCATTTGTTTCTAACCTGGATGAATGGGAGAAAGTTTAGGGAGAAGCCATAGCTCTGGAGGCACTGGATTGCAACCGGACCACTCATACACACCAACCACCTAAATGAACAAATTCTATTTCAATTCTCTTCATCATAAATCATTGTATAAATGAAAATGACATTTTGACACGGAAAAATTAGCACTTTTTGCAATATGAATCTTGAGATTTGGATATTTCAAAATTTGTTGACTTTTTCTTTATTTTGTTTTTTTCTCAAAATTAACATAAATGGTATATTTGGATCCTATTAATCTATACTCACATATCTAACATCATTTTTTTTTTTTGGTCTGAAATTTTTCCAATCTTATGATCTGTTTTACAAAAGAATAATCTTCAAAAGTACACATATCCCTATAATATAATCTAATTGGTGGAGTCACGTTGAGAGGAGGGGTGGCACGTAGTTGTCTCCTATGGAGATTTTTTTCTTCAATTTTTTGTATGTAAAAACGTTTTTAAACTTTTCTCATTTGCCCAAACTCTCAAAGAAATTTTTTCATGTAAACCAATTAGTTGCCCCTCTGAAAAATTATCCTCTAAATATGCCCCCTCCTAATTTTTTTTCCTCCATCCCTATATATACTCATATAATATAATAAAATAAAAGCAAAGTAGACAATAAATAAATAAATAAATATATGCAAACTCATACCGAGAACCAAAATTTTCCCCATGATGAAACTCCAACGGCGCCACCATGGTCAGGAATTCATTTTTGAGCTCTAGCCACGGCACTATTATGGCTATCGTCAAGACCTTAACCGAGCAATCTTAAGGTAATTTAGTTTAGTGTAGAGCCAAAAATGGTGCTTGGGCCCTCGATGTGGAGTCCCATCCACCATCTTCATTCTGACAATTCAATGTTTAATTTCAAGTACAGATAATTTTATTTTTGAGGGGATCAAAAGTACATATAATTATCTAAATTTCCTTATATATATATATATATATTTTGCATATGTATTTTATGATGGAAAAATAAATAACAATGGGAATTCTTATAAAAAATGATTCCCACGTATTAATAATATCAATTTGGTAAACTTATTATTATTTAAAAATAAAAATAAAAATAAGTGATTAAAATAAGCATTAATTAATAAATAATATTCATTGCTAAAAAACAAAACCAAAGTGTTTTACACACTTTCTCCACTACTACACGCATGGGGTCTTCACACTTAAAGGCATATCTCAACTTTATCCAAATATTTATCTCCTATTAATTATGATCTGATAGGTGCTCAGCACTAGCCATTTAGTATGTCTATATTTTTGTCTCTTTCATCTGTATTGTTATATTATATTACCTATTAAACCCTCCATTTATATTTTTAAAACTATATTTTACTGTAGAATAATCATACGATGAAGTACCACTAGATATCTTGAGTTCAAATCATAATATTATATTGTTAGGAAAAAGAAATAATTATATAGTACTGTGTCTTGTTCCTATCTATTCTTTTACTCTTTTTTTTTTTTTCTCATTTTCTTGTTAATTTTTTTGTTATTCCAAACACTCAGCTCTTTAATGCCCAATTGTAATCTACATTTCAAATTGAATAAAGTTCTCAATTCAATTTCTCCTATCAATTCTCTGTAATTATCGCCTTAAAATCTCGAGCAGGTATCCTTAAAACCAATCATTTTAATTAATAGAACTTTTTGCTTGCTATAAAACAATTCACAATAATAACAAAAACAAAAAATAATATTCAGCAATGCATATATGACTTGTAAAAGCTTACTTGTAGAGAGCAGCAAGGTGTACAAGCTGACAGTAGTGAGCAGCGTAATACTGTCTTTCTCCATTCAAACCAAGCATTAGTAAATATATGGCCTGGGATGGTGTGTCCTTTAGCAACTCGTCCAGATTCAGCATAGCAAAAGCAACTTTGCAACTGCAAAGGAAAACGAATCAGCTCAGTAATACATATAATACGCAAACACAGAAATTTCCAAATGACTGCTAATTGGGATAAATACCCATCTTTCAAAAAACTGTCTTTGAGGAAATCAAGCTCAATAGTCTCAGACAAGGCCACAACACAAGCATCTTGATCTTCAGCCCTTTTCATTTCAACTTGCGGAGGTTTGTCATCCTTCCCTTGAAAAGTTATCAAGAAAATACCTAAGAAAATGATTATCCAGGACTAAGAAGATTTTTTGCTGGAACTACTTACATATCATCCATTCACAGTAACACCAAAACTATTGAGACATGAAAAAGATTGGAAGGTAGGAAGAATGGTAACATGCTACATGACTTACGTTATTTGAAAAACCCAGAGGGCTTAAATTGCCACTCTACTTTTACACAGACATTTTGTCAAACACTTGGAGGGCAGATTAAACAAATTCATTCTTTGGCAAAATTGGGGGCAAAGAATTACATGTTTCAACATAAAAAAAAATCAAATTGGGAGAAAATAATCAATTAGGATTTTCTTAAAATTTCAGCAATAGAAATAATCCAAACAATCTTATTGTCAATCGGGTTCCAAATTGAGATCCCAACTCTCAAAATAGGTGAAAAACACAAACCCTAATTCGGAGAACCTAATAAGGAAAAATCATAGAAAATAAGAAGATAGAGTCTGAGAACTTATCGTCCACGTAGCTATTCACGTCGCCGGAATAGGTGCCGCTAAAGTCACCTGAGAATGCAAATACAGGAAGGCAAAATCGTTGAGAGAGTGGAGCTTTTGGGGGTTAAGTTGTATGAGATAGAGGTTTTGGTTGTTCTGAGTAGTTGTGTGAGCCTTTGGTATTAGTTGTATTTTTATTTTTTTAAAAAAATTATAAAAAAATAAAGCCAAATGTACGAGATTGCGCGCCAGCCATCCCGCCTATATTTTCACTACCATTTGATCGCTTTTTTGTAAATTTGTGGAGATGGTATGCGATCTTATTGGCTTATTCTTGTAGTGGTGGCAATGTTTTGGACAAGTGTCCAAGCCTAAGATTATGAGTTAATGCATGGTTTACAACTCAATAAGACCCACTAACCCCAAGTCGGTTGATGAAGCATACATATAGGGGTTGATTAAACTAAGGAGTTTTTGGAAGCTGAAAGCAAATATCTTTCTTCCTTTCTTCCTCTGGCCAAAAAGAACCCAGCAAGAACAACTTGTGTGTTCTTCCTTCCCAATGTCCAAACCTTATGATTTTGAGCCCAAATTCAAGCTCAAATAAGGTAAGGAAATCTTCACAAAACTCTTGTATGTTTCTAAGTATTTAAAATTGGAAATCTAACGATTTTTTCTCATGAATATGCAAGGGAAAATTGTGAAGCAATCCGACCTTAGGAGGCTCAAACTCAACTGGTTTTCTACAAGGTTTTAGGCGAGAAATTTTGGATGAAATTATGTGTGTTTGTATTAAGTAAATTGATACATGAAATAGGTTTTTCTGGCTGTAAATTATGAAGAAAAAAAATTGCATGCAAAGGATGAGAATGGATGGATTCATTATGTTGTGAATGTTAGAGTTTCTGGACAGATTCAAGTCTGATATTGTATGTTTTATTTGAATGGCCAAATGAACTCTGAATTTGACTTGTAATAGTTTTATGGAAATCTTGAGATGTCTAGTTTATGGTGTCAAAATGTTAGAGTAAAAATCTTGACAGAACTGGAGTTATAAATTTTTAAAGCCGAACAACTCAATAGGGGACAGATTTGAGAGATTTTTAAAGATTAAGGCTAAATACATAATTTCAAGTGTTTTCTTTACATGAAAGCTTTTGAATTTTGAAAATAGATTTTCATTAAGTAAATATAAATTAATTGGAATTTTTGGATTTAAATTTGATGGTTAAACAAGTAATTCAAAAATTGTGTTCAAAATGGAAAACTAGACTTGGAATTTCACTTTATGTTTTTGGTTTACTTTAGATGGTTAGATAAACTCTTTTAAACCAATTTTTTTAACAGTAAACACTTTATTATGTTAATAAACTTTTACAATTGGTTTCAATGTAAAAGGAGTTAAATTGTAAAAGATATAACAATTTGAAATTGATAGGGTAAATATGAGAAGTTTTAATTTATTAGGGTAAAAGAAGAAATTAAGTGGTTAAACATGAAATAGAGGTTTTATGATTATATTTGGTAATGATCATTGGGAACTTTTAAAGGAAGTTTTAAGAAATTTGGGTTTAAAGTGAATTAGATAAAGTTAAACCAAATAAGTAGAGTTTTTGACCAAATTTAAGTAAAAGTAGATTTTGGGCTTAAAGTGTGACTTTTGGTTAATTTGAGGATCAATATGTAAAATAAAGTCTGAATCTGAAATTAAAGATTTAAATTTATTTTTAAAAGATATTTTTGAAATGATTATTGTTTTGAAAGGATTTTATTATCAAAGCCTTTTAAACAGAGTTAAACGAGCTAGGCCATGTTTTGTGTTAGCGGTATTTTGATCGCTAATTCTTATGTGTTTTTCCTGAAGTTATGATCGGTGAGTAGTTCTAAATTGAATCCACTGAATGTGTTTAGGTTGAGTTTCATAGGATTGAGGATTACTTGGAGCGCTGCAAAGAGGTAAGTACAAACCTCACCTACAATATGGAACAAAACGTTATTCAAATGCTAAGTGTAATGTATCTACTATGTTATGTGCAATTCATGATAATTGTAATAAGTGCTGAAATGTATGAAAATTACTGAGTTTTAACATGCTAATGTCAACTTGTACATGCTGGTTATATGCCTTTATACGAAACTGTCGAGGTAAATGCATGTTAATAGCTGACCATGATAAAATTACTACATGATAACTAGGGGTGGCAATTTGTGTCGCGTGTTGGGTTATGACGGGTTGACATGTCTAGCTGGTCAACCTTAATCCGACCTGTTTATGTTTCGTGTTAAGAAATCTCGACCCTAACCCGACCCTTCATATTCGCGTGTTGACTTGACCCAACTAGCACTACTTGTTGGTCGACATAACCAGTCTCACATATTTGATTTATTTAACATTTTTGACTGGTTCAATCCGTTTAACTCATTTGACTAATACACTACATAAAATATATAAAGTTTCAAATAAACAAAATTGAAGAATTAAATAGTTTATCACAAAATATAAACATAATAAACAAAGTTCTTAATTCTTAACTAAAGTTTTAATCAATTAGTTATCAAATATGAATAAGTTGTGCTATGTTTTTTTTAAGGAATTTTCTTTCTACTTTAGTTTTATCTTTTATGGAAAATAAATAATATTTTTAACTATAAATTAGTAATTTTAATTATGTACAGTATATAAACGGGTCAATCCGTGTCAATTTTGTGTCACACGGGTTGTGACCCTAACCCGACCCAAAAAAATATCGTGTCAAACGAGTTGACCCGAATCTGACTCGCTACATCAAAACATCAACCATAACTCGCTAAATTCGCGTCGTGTTCAAGTCGTGTCATGACCCAAATTGCCACCCCTAGATTAAAGCATGCATGGTAGACTCCGAACAATAACCACAAACAGAATAACTTACATTTACCGAAATATAATAATTCAAAAGATTCAAAATGAAAGGAATAATATCATTGCAAGCTCTCCAACAAAAAATTCAAATTTTAGGCAGTATATTCAAACTTCAAATATAATCCTACCACTTTGTTAAAGAATTTGAAGTAGTAAAAGCACAGATTGAATAATGTTTCATTTGCACATTTATAAGCACTATTGACTGAATAATTACCTCACTTCTCAAAGTGCTAAGTCCAACTGTTCGGCATATTACATTCTTGGACGGGGTATGGATAAAATAATCTTAGCTTCGTGAGTCAAAAAAGACCTCCAAACTAGCTCCACATCCAATCTCCCTTAATCATTTTATAAACTAGCTACCATAGCATTCGGGGCCAACGCCGTGGGGAAATCACTTGAGACAAATGATGATTTGAAATCCTTCTGGACTAATAAATACTAGTACTCACCCTATTACCAATCATCCACCTTACTCCCTTAAGCATTAGTTCTACTCCTCCAAATGAAAGAAGGAGAATTACCCAGACTTACTCTAATACCGAACAACTAATAAAGTATCTCACCTTAAGTACCTGAGCCACCAATGAGTTTGGAGCATTGAGTACTCTCCAAACTTGCTTCCCCAAGAAGAGCTTGGTTAAAAGCCTCCAACTTTTGAAACTCCAAACTACCATCACACTTTAGGCTGACATAAATTATCCCAATTGTTCCAATTCGTCATCTTTCATTATCTGAATCTCCCATCAAAAATTCGCACATGCCCTTCAATATCATCACAAATACTAACCGGTCTTGAAGCAAAACATCGCATAAGAGGGGATTGCTTGGATAATTGATTTGATAAGCACCTCTTTCTCACCCACCGAAAAACACTTTTCCTTCCAACCTTAAAGCCTCATGTCTACTCTATCCTGCAAATAAGTAAATTGTTCCACCTTCCTCCTTAACGGAAAGGTTAGTAGTCCAGAATATACCTTGTGCTCATGAACAATGAAGACCCCAAAAATAATCTTGATGTTATCCACAACATGCTTGGGAGTATTAGAGCTCAATGAAATAGTTGATTTTTCAAAATTAATAATTTGGCTGAAAACTTTCTTATAACTCTGAAAACAGTGTCGCAATTGCAAACAGTCAAACCCTTGGTCGAGAAAAAATCAACCTATCATCTTTAAAGAAGAGATGAGAAATTGGTAATGCACCTCTAGCTACTCCAAAATAAATAAATATAACGAAAGAGAATCACCTTCTCTCAAACCCCGGTTAGGCATCACCGCTCTCAAAACCTCCTCCTTAACCAAAAATGAAAAAGAAACGAATCAAACACACCGCAAATCAAAGCTGTCAATTTTGCACAAAACCCAACCGAACTATCATAGTCTCCACAAAATCACATTCCACAAGAGACAACAGTTACGTTTTGATATTTTTGAAAACCAGAAGTTCTTTACGATATTTTGTCAAACTAGAAATACCAAAATGTAATTTTCCCCAATTTAGAGAGATCCAAATCCAATGTACCAAACAAAAAAAAAAAGAAAGAAAAAAAAGGGTTATAGGTACAACACGCATGCAAATAAATGCGAGTAATAGCAAGAAGGTTTGTCCATACACGAAGCAGAAAAGGTCCACCAAACAGAGCTGGAGGTGATGATGCCTCATTCACTTCCTCTATTCACTAAAGCTCCTACTCTCTTCTATTTTGTCACCTTTCCACCGTTTTCCTCACAAAATACCAATAATAGTTAAATCTGGAATGAAAACTTTGGAAAAATGGTAACTTTTGTAAATTGAAGCCAATGTGATGTCATTTTTTCCTAGTAAATTCTAGGAACCCAGTTATCTTTTTCCTTTCAAAAACCCCCCAGCAAATCCCCGCTCAGAGAACCCTAAACTCGATCCCACCAAGGCTCACTTGTCAGGTAAAATTCTATACTAAATTTGTTTGGGTTTCTATTCGGGTAGCGGTATTTGAGACGGTTATAATGTTTACTGATCTGGGCAGATGATCAATCTACACAATTTATAATCTTGAAGAAGAAGTTTCAATTTTTGAGAGATGGGTTTCTGTTTTTGTTCCTGTTTATCAAAATTTACACTCGGATTCTCATATGTTTCAGTTCTAAAACCATTTTTAGTTTCTGGGTTTTACTTTTGTTGTTCCTGATCTTGTCTGCTTCTATAATGGGATGTTTTTGTTTTGCTTTCTTCTTTTGGCGGCAATCTAAACTCTTCTCAATTGCTATTTATATCTTCGATCTTTGAACATTATTTCTCTAACCAACATCTTGCTCAGCATTCTGATCTTCCACGTTTTTACTGCCCTGTTCTCTCTACAGACAATTGGACCCGAGATTAGCTGATTTTCAGTATCTTATTTTTTCCTAATCTGCTTGTTGGAAAGGTGAGCTTCTTTATTCTGTTTTTGGTTTTCTGAGTTCTGATTATGCTCAAGTAATGCTTTATGAGTATAAAGGTTCTTGATTTTGGATAGTTTTTGGGGGGTCTGTGTTTGTTCTAATCGTTGATCGTTGATGGCGGACTTGGTTGGGCCGAGGTTGTACAGCTGCTGCAATTGCCGAAACCATGTTGCTCTTCACGACGATGTCATTTCTAAAGCTTTTCAGGTTAGCAAATTTGTCCTGATTTTCTAAGGAGCTAATAATTATAGTGCTAAATTACTTGTTGCTATCTGAATTGCCGGAAAAGAGTAGCTATTCTTTGAGCTATGCATTAGAAGAAGCTAAATAAAAATCATGTTCTTTGAAAACAATCTCTGGCCACTATATTTCATAAGAAAACAGGAAGGAAATCTTATATTTGTTTTACTTTCTCTTCTTTTGGAACATGTTAAACGAAGAACCTTACTAAAACTCAATTTACTGTGGCTCTGAGACATGTAATCGTATTGTGCTTATATATCTGCACCCTATGTTGGAATTGGAATAGAGTTGGTTGTATCAATTTGAATTGGTGTTGTAAGTGGAATCATCCTATATTTGCTTTGCATGTGCTGAAACCGTCATAAGATTTATTTGATGTTACAATGTGCAGGGAAGAAATGGTCGAGCCTTTCTGTTCTCTCACGCGATGAACATCATGGTCGGGCCTAAAGAGGATAGGCAACTGATGACGGGCCTCCACACTGTTGCCGATGTCTACTGTGGAGACTGCCGTGCAGTTATTGGTTGGAAGTATGAAAGAGCTTATGAGGAAACACAAAAGTACAAGGAAGGAAAGTTCATACTCGAGAAGTCAAAAATTGTAAAGGAAAACTGGTAGTATCGACGGAGGTTTGTGGTTCAGTGTGAGTATAGGTGTGCTTCTACATGTTCATCCTGTCCGGGAAATTTTACTCGATCGAAAATATTCAAAAGGGTTTATTGTTCCTCTCTGTGCATTCTTCATGTGTATCTTGTGTGGATATTGTATTTTGGATGATTTATTATTTTGTTGATAAATTGTGAATAACATTTTCAATGGAGCCTCTATTTCATACCAGTGTTGTGAACCAGCTTGTTAATTCCTTTCATTTTTATGTGATGTTCTAAACATTCCATCATGTGCCGCCTCTTTAATATAGTATTTTTCATATTTAGGATCTTCAAGTGTAGCGATCTAACTCAGATTCTCCCCCCACCCCATGATTGAGAATCACCATGGTGTGTGCCAAAAAGTCTCCTCAAAATGTTTCTTGCTAAAATCATAGGGTGGGTCTTACTTTATTTAGAATACTCTTAACCAATCAAACAACCCCAACTTAGATCCGTTCGTCTTGATAATTTTTTTGATATTTGTGTGAAAATAAATTGAATTAAAAACAGAATTAATTTCATCATTTATAGAATAGAAATGCTTAGGAATCGGTATTTTGGCAAATTTAATAGTATGCTTAGGAACTCGTTATTTGGTAGAGAAGTAACCAACCAAACTTTTTGTTTGGCTTCATTGGGTAAAAGGGCCAATCAATAATGCTAGCTTAAGCAATTGCAAACCATAAATTCACCAATGTTGAACAAAAAGAATGAAATAATTCATTGCATCAAAGGGTAAACAAAGGGGGATTATTCCATCGGTTGAATGGTAAAAAGCAACTAAAGAAAGAATGTTAAAGAAAGTACCACATCCAAAACACCAAAAATAAAAATGAAAGAACGCCTAACAAAGTCAAATAACATCTATTTTGTTCTTCATCGTCCACCTCTTTTTCGCATCTTCCATGTCTCGTTGCCTCAGCTTCAAGAGTTCAACAAAACATTGGCGATACTCATTGTCAATGGCTTTGAGCTCCCGCTGCAGCTCGTCCTTGTGTTCATTGTCTACTAAAGACAAGGAACAGAGGCTTGACAATACATCAGTTGTGGTCTTGTTGATCAAGAGAGATTCGTCATCTTTAGTTTCGCAGCTATTCTCCATATTGCATCCATCACTACTGTAATAATCAGAATCCAAAGCCTTGAAATAATCAGCAGCATCAGAAGCAGTTCTCACACTGTAGTCAGCGGAACTTTCTGAAACCCCCGAATCTTGGTTTTGCTGATCTTCCACATCTGCCCACTTTGTGAGAGCATGTTGTGCGTCAACAGCCTCTGAAGCAGTTCTCAGACTGTAGTCAGCGGAATTTTCTGAAACCCCAGAATCTTCCACATCTGCCAGCTTTGTGAGAACGTGTGCGCCAACAGCCTCTGAAGCATCTCTTACACAGTACTCGGCAGAAATTTCTGAAACCCTCAAATCTCTGTTTAGCTGATCTTCCACATCTGCCAACTTTGTGAGAACATGATGCTCATCAACAGCCTCGCAGGAAGAATGCCCATTAGAGCTAGTTGCTGCAGATGACAAAGATTCATAAGAAGCTTCCCAGTTAGGCACAAGCTTCATAATCAAGTTGTCGATCATCTCAGCTATGACAGCCACATCTTCCCTCAAAAGATCAAGTTGCTCAACCATCTCCCCAGCAATTGAGAATGCAGTATCAGTTTTAAGATAGAACGAAAAATTGATATTACTTGGTCGACCTGTTAGAACACAAAAAGAAATTCACTTAGAAGTTGCACTTCAAAAAAAAGGGGGTAAAAAAATTACTTTGGCCTATCACTTGTTTACTTACCATGACAATTAGCAATGCGCAAACTCAATGAAATTGCATCATCATCTTCCTTCTCTGCTCTTAAAAAGAACTCATTATCCTCAGTGTACCTCGAGAGCTCTAGAATAGAAGTTTCATCAATGCATTTCACAACAGAGTCAACAGAAAGCTTCTTGCAGTTAGAGTCTATTTCAATTGGGCGGCTTTCAGGTGGTGGAGAGTTGACTACTTCAGAAGTAAAACTTGGCACGCGCAGTGGTTTAGAAGCACGATCCTTCAGACTATCAGTTGCAAGAAATGGATCTTTTAAAAGTTCCACAGCACTTAATCTCATAGATGAAGGAACTAGACACTTCTCTATGAATTGCTTGACTTGGGGATCATCCACTTTACTGAGAGAAGCCGGCTTTACACCCTGCATGTGGGAAAAAAAAGTTATATAACATAGCATTGACCAGTTAGAACTAATAATAATAATTGTAATTGTGTTGTGGACAACTCACCGAAGTAACTTTCTTAAAAATTTGAGCTGAATTTCTGCATTCACTATATGGATATTCACAAGTAACCATTTCCAACATGCACATGCCAAAAGAATATATGTCAACAAGCTCATTATATTTCTCATCGTAAAGCTCTGGAGCCATAAATTCAGGAGTGCCTGCGCAGAACAAAAGTATGAAATGTTTCAGTAAATTAAAATTACCAATATCATATCAAATGCTGTCAAAAGAGTGAAATCAATTACCAATAACACTATAGGCATTAGGCTGCTGCATAACAGTTGCCAATCCGAGATCTCCAATTTTTACTGCTCCAGTATTTCCATTCACAAGTATATTGTCGCATTTCAGATCTCTGTGAATAATGGGAGGGTTATGACTATGCAGATACTGCAATCCTCGAAGAATCTGTCTAGCCCAGTTCTTGATGGCTTTCATATCAACATTCCTATGCTTCTTTCGATACCTAGAAACCAATGTGACAATAAAAAAACATATAACAAGGCAATAAAAGGAAAAAGGAATACAAAACGAAATACGTGATAAAGTCAACAAAACTCACTGTCTCAAACTGCCGGAAGTAAATAGCTCAGTTATCATGTTGAGGTTCTTGTTTGAACCATCCACCCAAGAGTTATAGAACTTTATAATATTATCATGTTTCAATGATTTCAGCAGATGAACCTCAGAATATAATCTTGTCAGCTGGTCTGGTGACTGCATTACTTCCTCAATGCTCACTTGGTTCCAAGCTACTTCAATCCCCTCGACTTCATCAAAAGCCCTATATCTGATATAACAAAAGAAGCAGAATAAAATTAGCTGAACAAAAAAAAAGGAAAAAGTAGTTTGAATTGAAAGCTGACAACTAATTTTATGATCTAAATATCAATAAAGAAGGAAAGTATATGGTCCATACACAGTCTTGAATGCTCCCCTCCCTAAAAGTTCATCATACTGCGAGAGAAGCAAAGTCAAAGGGGTTCAGATTACGTCATGGACCAAATAAAGGAATCAATAACAACAAATCAAACTTTACTGAATCACAAAGAAAATAATTGGATATCAAGCATTCTATTTGTATTTTGTAAAGAATCCGTGATATGAAACAGATTAAATTCAAATGCTATGAATCATAATACTATTAATAAAATCATCACAATCTGCAAAGCTAATTCAATCACATCTGGTGTTAACTGGATAACAAATAATGCCAAAACATGGAACTTCTTCAGCAAAGCTAACACAAAATTTCTTTAAAATATAATGATATTAATAGACTCATCAAAGAAAAAGGATATCCCAAATTATAAGAAAGAAAGAAAAATAAAAAAACCTAATTTCACTTGCAATTCCTTAATCAAAACCACATAAACAGAAATAAAAGGTATTCCAATTCAAAAATTAACACAAAACAAAAAATTTCGAAAAGAAACCCTAATTTCACCTGCAATTCCTTTATCAAAACCACATATACATAAATAAGAGGTATTCCAATTCAAAAATTAACACAAAACAAAAAAAAATCGAGTTCATACCCGTAGATATCGCCCAGTTGGATCCTTCTCCATAACCTCAGAATCCTCAGGATCACCCACAAAACCTTTACACGAATCCATATCAACCGACGAGAAAAAATCCCCCGAAAACAAGAATCTTATTGCAGAAAGAAGAATCAAACGGAGCAGCAACGAGTATCAAAGCAATTTGATCTTGACGGAAGCAGGAATCAGAAAATACTGTTCAGAAAATGCCTCACAAGCAACGTCATAAGAATCGAATGCCGATCGGAAACGAAGACGGCACCCGAGAAATTTCACCCCGAACGATCCAACTGCCATACCGAATTTCCGATAACAAAAAACGCAGCTCCGATTTCTCAAACCTATCCTAGACTCAACCATGGCGATCTCTGCATCTTTTGGAGGAAACAAGTCGTAATCGAAACCCTAAAATTGGACTACCAAACCAAAACCCTAGAACGAAATTGGAAGCCCTAAAGATTGGAATCGAAACGGAGAAACGCGTAAAGAAGAAGAAATTTGGAACCGTAACGAAGAAGATTGGAGTGGAAAGATGAGGACTAATATAGGGAGGGGAGGGTTGGGGTTATAGTTGGAGTAGGATTACTCAAAATCTGCGTTTGAATTGGGATTTTTCGAGAGAAAGGATAGAAAGGGAATTTTATGAAATTTAGAATTGGAAACGGTCGTTATCTTCTTTAACGGATAAATCGGAGGTTCTATTCTCCTATCTCAGCGCGAATGTCTCCCACGCCGATCTTTCGAGCGTTGACTTGACATTTATGCTTTTATTTTTATTTTTTAAACTGACGATATTCTCTTTCTTTTTTTTTTTAGGGTTTTTTAATATATAGATGTATATATTTTTGAAATGAATAAATATACAGTTCATCAATATATATACATATATTTATTCATATACAATTTTTTTTCAGAAGAAAAATATGACCTTTTTTTTCTAGATAAAATATATTAATCTTTTTTTTTCTTTGAAATATAACATACGCTCGTTCCTAAAGAATTAAAAAAAAAATTATTTTTATCAAAAACAATTTCCTTTTTTAAGTTTCAAAAAACATTTAAAAAAAAATTGCTATTTTTTTTTATTTAAGAAAAAAGACATTTTCAATGTTTTGGTCATTAATTGAAATATTTTTTAGATAATCAGGCCAATTTTTGACCTCATTCATTTTTTGTAATATATTTTATTTTATATAAAAAAAATGCACTAATCAAAACAAAACAAACAACGAAATATTCAAAATGCCTATTTTAATATATTTTAAATAAAATTAATAAAAAGGAAATAGTGTACTTTTTTTCTTTTTTTTTGTTTTCTTTTTTTTAGTTTTCAATTTCAAATACACAAGAAATTATATTTTAACATCTTATAATTTCTTGGTCAACTTTTCTTAATAAAAATAGTATAACATGTTTTTTACAATGTAAGAATCCCTTAAAAACAATTCAAAGTAACCATGTTTCTGAGAAATAGTAAAGAGAGCATGTGTCAACTGTCAAGTTAATCCTTATTAAATAAAATGTATACTTAATTATTTTTGTTTCTTATTCCTTCAAAATTATTTTTATTCAAAATAAAATATTTTTGTTCGTTATAAAAGTCACAATATATTAAGCTTATATCACAATTCTTGCCTTCATCTTACTTTTGATTTTGTTGCACATAATTTATTCAATTATTATGTTTAAACCTAAAATATCCAATTAATGATTTAAAATATATTTGATCAACTTTTCAAAAGATAGAAAGGCATTTTTTTTCTTTTTTGAATTTAGATAAAAACGCAACCTATTGGGATTGTTTGCTTAGATACTTAAAAATGTGAACTTCATTTAAAATTCAAATTTATGTTTGATAAGTTTAAACAAACAGTTGAATTTGATATATATTTTTTTTTGAATGAAATTGTTTTTTTATTTTTTTAATAGAACAAAAATTGTTTCAAGATTTTTAATTTATTATTATTTTTTAACCTCAATTCAACTCAACTTATTATTTAATTGTTAATTCAAATTTTTTTTTAAAGCGCAAATCCTATCTTTGGACAATATAAACGAATATTTTAATTATAATTTAAATAGACGAAATTCCAATTTTCTTAATTCAAATATAATATTTAAATTTTTTAAATTTAAACGGTTGAGATAAACCAGCCCATTATCTACGACCCTCTTCTTCTTTTTATAGTAAAAGAGCATATATGACTTTGAGTAGCTTTTTGTTTTAATTAGAGATCCAAATATTATGGTAGTGGGAGGTTAGATTCTGGTCAGCACATAAGTCCGCTTATTGTGTTGATTTTCGTATAATCACTCCTTTTTGAACGCGTTGAAATGTTCAAATATCCAATTAATTTGACTAAATAATCATTCACAAATGCCAGGACAGCGAAAATTCTCCTTAAAGGAACTCAACATGAAATATAAAATTACATTTGTTGATTTCACACAAGGTGTCGTGGTGTAGTTGGTTATCACGTCAGTCTAACACACTGAAGGTCTCCGGTTCGAGTCCGGGCGACGCCATTCTGACTATCATTTTTTTTTCTTACTTGTCATGCATTTGCAACGGCTAGCAACTCAACTCGAACTTATTCCAATATGCAGGACAACAACTGGTGGGTCAATGAACCCGGCCAGGAGTCTAGGTCCGGCGATAGCCGCCGGGAACTACAAAGGCTTGTGGGTGTACATGGTGGCACCACCACTTGGGGCCTTAGCTGGGGCAGCTATCTACACGGCTGTTAAAATTCCCGACAAGCCTAAACCCCCAACTCAGGTACTTTATTAATTACCACCTTCAACTCTGTATCTAGCTAAGCCTAGTTTGGATAGCAAAATAAAGAGTGGGATTGGATCGGATTATTGCTCTCACTTCATTTTGCGATCCAAACTAGCCATATATATAGAGGTTTAGAACTTAACTCTCATTCAAGTAATTTTGATACTTGACAGATTTTTGATGACCCTGCTGCTCAAAATAATGTCTAGCAAGTAAGTGATTAATCCAAACACAAAACGACAACTCGTGGGTAATTTTACTTGTCTTATTACGGTAGCTGTTTTATTAGAACACATATAGTTTGATTAACATTTTTATTGTGCCTATTTTGGTTGCAGGTGATCATCTCACCAGCTGTTAGATGGCCAGATATTTATGTATTGCAACAATATGTAATTGTGAGAGCTAGAATTAAGTTCCTGCAGAATCTAACGAAGTTTTAAGTTTTAATTATATTGCTCCTTTTGAGAGATTTCCACATTGTTTGATTTTAGAGTTGGTTTAAGTGTTCCTCAGATTGTTCACGAAGTCTAGGCAATGGTGATCTCACAACTTTATCATCTAGTGTCCTTTTTTCTCTCTTTTTTTCTCCCTATAACTATGAACGCATATGGCTTCTCTCACATGTCTTAGTAAATTTATACTTGGAAAAGTATTAAAACGAGAATATACGAGAGCTTAGTGGCTAGGCTGCTTAATATATACAGAAGTTGTTTGGGTTTTTCCCCTCGTTGAGCCTTAAGAAAATATTCTCCTTATTTTGTTAACCCTTCTCTCTGATTACTCATTTCTATATTCTATTTTCTTTTAGTGATGGTCACTTTTCACTTTTCACTTAGCTACATGTACGTTAATATAATGCCCGAAAGAAAACAAGATTAGAAAAACTATAATCCTTACAAAATTGCTAAAGAAAAACAAAAGTTGACTCTCTTATATATACGCTAAAAAATCCTATTTACTAATTAATTCAATCGTGCACTTTTTCCATAATATCCATCATAGTTGTTAAAAATTTACGATTCATATTATGTTTCATTTAGAAACTCAACCGATTCGTTTTATTTCATTTTCACTTTAAAAATAAAAAATAAACCAAGACATTTTTACAATTAAGGATTAATTTGTATTTTAAATAGTAAAACATAATGACTTTCTTATTATTATTATTATTATAATATTTTATAATTAAATATTTATATGTGTTATATATTATATAAATATATCTTTAAAAAATTCACAATACAAAACAATTTATGCGCATAATTCTAATTAAAAAATATTAAATTAATCTAACGTTTTATAATTCGTTTTATTTTACGATACCCAATTTTTTTAAAAAGATTCACGTTCGGTTTTACAAGTTGACAACTTTGGTATCCACTACTACGAATCCAAAAAATGCTACAATTTTCCTTTTTTTTAACTACCTTGTTCCCGTTAAATGCAGTCTTTGTAAAAAGTGTAGTCCTTGTGAAAAGACTACAGTTTCGTGTTTTAGATATGTTTAATGTTAGCAATGTTCAAAATGTTAAAAAAACTTCATTAAAAATAAAAAGTAACCTCATTTAAAAAACAAAACAAAATAACCTTGGTAATATCAAGAACTTTAAAAAAGAACACTCGAGCCTCTCGATCAAAGTAGGGGAGTTTGACTCGAATGCTCAAATTCTTCTGGCTTGATTGGCTAGCTAAAAATAAAAAATTCAGATAAATTGCAACCAAGTTATGCTTTAGAGGCTAAACATGTTTTTTCAAATAATCATTAAAAAGAAATTGGGGTGGCCACCCAGCGATCTCAACTTAATAGAATTCCCCAATTGATTTTTGTATCATGGACACTCGTAATCAAGTTGAAGTTATTTGCGACTTTCTATCTGGTGAATTTATAATTCTCAAGAATATACGCAACAATCCCTTAATACCCATTGAATGCATCTTGCTTTCCACCTTTACCCACCTCACTCTCCATTTTCATTTTTCTTCTTCTTCTTTAATTATATATATATTTCTGGGGCCAAACGCTTGATTAGTTTGTAAACTCTTTGTTTAGCTTCATCTATATAAGCTCATCACATCAGTGTATAGCCTTCACAAGCCATATCAAAAATGGTTAGATTCAACAGCTTCGATGTCTCTCCAACACTTGCTCGTAAGGTATGCCTTCTCCAACTCTACCTCCATCTTTCATTATTCTTTTTTGAACTGTTAAGATTTAAGAAGTTTCTTATACATGTGTGTATAGAGTTGAACTTTATACTAATGCATTATACACAGCTAGGATCAGAGTTTGTGGGAACCTTCATAATGGTGTTTACATCAACAGCGGCAGCCATTTTGAACCAGAAGTACTATGGAAGCCAAGCGCCGATAGCAAACGCGGCAAGTTCGGGGCTGGCGGTGATGGCAGTGATATTGTCGACAGGCCACATCTCCGGCGCACACATTAACCCTGCAGTTACCATTGCATTTGCTGCGCTTCGTCACTTCCCTTGGCTCCATGTTCTTCCCTACATTGTAGTGCAAGTTTTAGGCTCAACTTTTGCCTCTTTTGTTCTCAAGGCTGTCTTCGATCCCTCCAGCTTGTCTGGTGGATGTACAGTTCCTACAGTGAGTCATAGCAGTGCTTTCGCGATCGAGTTCATCATCACTTTCATTCTCATGTTCATCATCACTGCTGTCGCAACCGATACTCGCGCAGTATGTAAAGTTCTATCTGCAACTTGAAATATGAATGTGTGTGTGTATATATCTATATATGTATGACAGAAAGACGAGTTTTTGGTGTATGTGTGTGACAGTTAGGAGAGTTGGCGGCTATTGCAGTTGGAGGTACCGTTGTGCTCAACGCTCTGGTAGCAGGGTCTGTGCCTTCCGCTTCTATTTCTCACAATTTCACGGCATCTTATAACTAATTTGCCAGTTTTTGGTTTATAACCAATTATTTCACTTGGACAGGCAAATTTGTATTTGTATATTGCTAGAACACACTTGGTCCATACTACTATTATAACCAATTACATCTAATCTAGTTATGTGAGGATGTAACTTGAACCAGGATAAATAAATTATGTAGAAATAAACTAACTGTGAAGTAGCATAATGGCAGGACAACAACAGGTGCATCAATGAACCCGGTGAGGAGTCTCGGTCCGGCAGTTGTAATCGGAAACTATGATGGATTGTGGATATACCTGGTGGCGCCGCCACTAGGGGCCTTGGTTGGAGCAGCTGTCTACACATCTGTGAAGATCCCTGACAAACCATCAAACCAGGTTAGCATATTTAAAATTCCTTAATGCACTTAACATTGTCTCATTGTCTGCAAAAGGAATGAGATCACATACTAGAAATTAGATAAATTTTCTGTTTTAATTGGATTGCTAATTTTGTTATCAAGGTTCGTGATGAATTTAATGGTGAAGATGCCTCTTCAGCAAACTATGAGCAACCTTCCCACTGAGCAAGGTAATTCAAAAACTACCACTTGTGGGTATGATTATGACTTCGTTCTTTTCGTGATTTAATCATGTTTAATTATTTAAATACTATTATTATTCACATACTGTTCTTTTCGTGATTTGAACAGTAATTGTTTGTTATAAATAATTCTATTAGAATCATGAAAAGAATATCAGTACAGAATCATGATTCAAATCACGAAAAGAACATCATCTCAACTATAGTAATTATATTTGAATCATAATTTGAATATCAATCTTGTTCAAATTACTGTTTACATCGCAAAAAGAGCACCGCTATATTTCATGGTTGATCTCTTACTCCTACGAAGATTGTTTGCTTTCAGGTCATATTAGTATCACCAAGAGTAGTTAAGGGAAAGCCGTACCACTTTTTTCTCCATATATTTTGAAGATTTAAATATTACCTCTCAAATTTACAATTTCACATTTTTTATTATTAGAAAAAAATGAAATTGTAAATTTCGATTGCCTATTAGTGGCTATGTGAAAGTGAGTTGTGGAGCTTGTATTTATCTCTTTAAACAATGTACTGTATATATTCTTCTTTATGTACTTTAATGAAATTTATACTATGTTAGTTTAATTAAATAGTTAGATGAGCATGTGCTGTATTTGCATCAACATAGGCTTTGTTTGAGATGCGATTTAAATAAAATTTTGATGATTTGAGCATAATACTTTATGTACTTTAATTAAATAGTTAGATGAGCATGTGCTGTATTTGCATCAACATAGGCTTTGTTTGAGATGCGATTTAAATAAGATTTTGATGATTTGAGCGTAATAATTTTTTGAACAAGATTCTAAATTTTTTAATAAAAAAAAGTGAGGTCCACGAGATTAAAAAATAATTTTATGTAAAAAATAGTTGAGATATTGAGGGTTAATAATAAAATAATATGAAAAATAATATTTTATGTAAAAAATAATAGAGATATTAATAATATAATGTAAAAGGTAGTAGAATTTAGATGTGTAAAATGTAAAAGGTGAGAAGATTTAGATGTGTAAAATAGAATATAATAGAATTATGTAAAAGGTGATGAAATACACAAGATATAATAGAATAAGATAATAATTAGAATAAGAAAAAAGATCAGATTTTTTTAAAAATTTGAAAAATAGAAAAGAATTTAAAATTTGTTGAGTAGTATGTAGAACAAATTGTGTTCAAAATTAAGGCCCTACAGTATCGAGGACTGAACTTGCCTA
Source organism: Ulmus americana (assembly GCA_010015005.3). Taxonomy (NCBI): domain Eukaryota; kingdom Viridiplantae; phylum Streptophyta; class Magnoliopsida; order Rosales; family Ulmaceae; genus Ulmus; species Ulmus americana. The sequence continues at coordinate 21,502 of WUAT03054996.1, forward strand.
GTGTACTTTTCTTTTTCTACTTTTTTGCACCCAAAAAAATAACACTATTAACACAATCAAGGACAACAAGCTTCAAGTCTTCAAAAATTATTAGAGAATATATAATCATAACTAACAAGGATAAAAAAGACAGTATATAGATATATAAAACCAACCCAAATCAAGGCAGAATATTATTCACAAATCACAACTGACAATTGCAGCACTATGATAGTCACAGGAGAGGTCCCCTGCCTACTCATCCACCTCCCCATGGAGGGAACCCACTTGCCACGCGGACACCCCCGATACGCCAAATGAGCCCTTGACAAGACAACAGAAAACTAAACTAACTGAGCTTGCTCTGATAGCAGAGTAACTTCAAGCCCAAAGGGCAGTGACAACTACCTTGCCTAATGGGTACCACTACCCTCAACTCAGGGTGTTTCCCATGTGAGACCGTGACAATTAGCAAATCTTCACCATTTTCTTCATGTGGTCCAGCGGGATGAAAAAAAAAAAGAAATGTCCCTTTCAATGGTCTATTATGTACCTTTTATAGTTTTATGGTTTCGTCCTTTCCCATCAGTAGATGCTGTTGTGAAATTTAGTTATGTTGTGTCCCCAGTTCCTGAGGACTCTATATCACCAGAGGTTTTAGAAATTCATAGTGGTCCTGCAAAAATATTGAAGTGATTAGTATAGATACATTGTATCTTCATAAACTGTTATCGAAATTGGTTTGAAAACCATATTTTTTTTTTAAGGCAATTAGCTTCCCTGGTTTCAAAGTTCAATAATGAAAGTCCACTTCCTCATTAAGATTGGCCAAATCAGACTTTCCTATTCCACTTAACTCACATGAGAAGAATGAAACTATGCCCACAAAACGTTTACATCACAGGGTGTTACTTGTCAGATACTTGAACCAAAATTTCCATAACTCACTTGATTTTGGCTTTCCTCATTGGGTATGTTTGTGAAAATGGCTTGTGGCTGCCCCCACTTACAGTTCTGTTTCTCCATCATCTTCACTAGCAACACTAACAGGTGAATTTTCATTAGCAGCTTCAGTTGGATTTTCTAGCCCATCGTCATCTTGATCATCCATATATGCCTGGGAGCTCACCACTTGTCCCATCAAGTCTTTGTGTTTTAGATTACCTGTCAAAATAACAGACGAATGTTGAATGCTAACTTGAAATATTGAAAAGGAAATTAAAACATAAAAGCTAGAGTAAACTGCACTTTCCCCATACCATGGCCCCTTGGGCAGTTTTCCATAAAAAATAATAATAATAATAATAATTTGACCAAATTAACTTATTTTAAGCCAAACTTGTCTGTTAAGCAAAAAGATTATAAATTGAAAAATATACCTCTATTCCAGATAATAATAAATAAATAAAAGAATGTTACAAATTTTTTTGCAGCAGGATGAAAACTACCTTCCTATGTATATGCACATAACATATATATAGGATTTACTCAAACATTGGATTACAATACTTACCCATCCAAAATGTGCAGCCACTTGATGTTGTATGGAGAAGAGCCTTGACATGAAACAAAAAACGCTCCATAGATCGCTTTGTAGCAGGAATTTTGCTAGTTATAGCAGTTTGTTTCAAGCCCTTCGAAAAATAAAGTAAAGTAGAAGAATCAAGAAGGAGAAGAAAAACAAGTCTCAATACCTTTTTTTTTTTTTTCGGCATGGGGTGGGGGAGGCAGTTATAAAACTAACCTTTGCTTCAGAGCATAGAGTTTGTATTGTTCTAGTAGCCTTCTGAAGCTCCTTCAACTAAATTAATAGAGAAAAGCATTAGACCAAACTCCAACCTTTAGGATGTACTTGATGTGTCATACATTACCATTTGAATCACAGACTCCCTGTGCCCTTCAAATTGAGCCCGCAAGAAGTCAAAAACTGGAGAAGAAAGATAATATAAGCACCTCTGACAATTATATTGCAAACCACACTGCAGGGGACATGTTTCAAGGGTATACCTTTCAAAAATGAATCGACAAACTTTCCACCATACTTGACAGCCATAGCATGCAGAGTCACCTGTTCGATCATGGTTCATAACATGTCAAGATTGACTTGTCTCAAAGCACATGAGCTTTAAAAAATATATTAGGACTATGGAACCCACATATCTCTATTTAGGTATGATTCTATCTGCTTTGGGCCTAGGTCCGCAAGAGTTTTCGTTTGGACTCTACCAAAAAGCCATACCAAAAGAGATAGTGTCCATACTTATAAACCCATGATCATCCTCATGTGCACCAATTTTAGTCGCACACCTAACAAAATAGAGTACTATTTGACAAAACAAATGGCACAAGAAGTCCCAGAATATTTCCTAACCTTGTCAGAATTTCTACAAAGGCTAGCTAATGATACCACCACATTTACAGACTGTTGTAGCTTGACCAGTAGTTCTTCAACAGTCTCATGTTGAGCTCCAGCTCTATGTTTTCCCAAGAGACTGACTGACTTGACCTAGAGAGAATATAGCATTAGTTTTTGTTCTTAAACCAATAAGATTTCTTCTACCAGGAATAATTTGATATATGAAAGAAAAATGTTCCACTCACCACTCTGTTAAGAACACTCAAGTTCTGTTCATGCTGCAAATATTATCTTCTGTTAATCTCAAAAAATAATTTGCACCATAAAACATAATAAGCAAGAACCCAAGATGCCTTACCAGTACCCTGTACCATACAATAAATGTTGCAGAAGTTAAAGTGGGAAAACCATGATCATCTTCTTCTTCTTCAATGCTTCTGCAAGAAAGTGCCTAATACAGAGAGGGCACACAGCATAAACCCATCAAATGTTGCAGTTATAAAACTAACCTTTCTTGCTGAAGGAGAGATGGATTAATGACAGGAATCACACCATAGCTAAAATGGAGAATTGGCAACCAGAGGTGCACTGGAATTATACACAGATTGCAGTTAACCATAGTTGGATTGGTCTGGAAGGGATTCCATTAAACTTGTGGAATTACCATGTTTTTAAGATTATTGGTGACTGTTGTGGAGGATTAATAGAGATTGCAGAGGAAACCAGAAATAAGTCCTTTCTTAGGTTTGCAAAACTGAAAGTCAAGGGTAGTGCAAACGGGTTCATGCATCCTATATTGGAATTTCCATGTGAAGGAAGAATTATTCATGCGGGTATCTTCAGCTTGGGGGAATACAGATTTCAGTCTGAGGTTGTCTATGGTGGACTTGCAGGTCTCTTACGCAGAAGCAGGGAGAAGGAAGATGAAGGTGATGTGGGGCCCCCTCACCCCCGATTAGTGCCACATCAGATGAGCCCTCACCCAGGATGGGTCGGCGAAACAGCGGCAGGTGAGCTGTTCCAGAAAGGAGTGGAAGAAGCAGCGGCAGGCGAGCTGTTCCAGAAAGGAGTGGAAGATGAAAAATCTGCATCGGAAGAAGAAAAATCTGCATCGGAAGAAGCAAAATCTGCATCGAAAGATGTAATCACTGACCTTTGCGAATCTCAAAAAACAGCGGCTATCTCCAATCCTGCAGAAAAAGGGGCTATCATCGAGGGGCAAGAAGAAGATCAGGAGACAACATCATCTGATTTGTTTCACGGGCCTACTGGGCCTCCTTACATAGATAGTATAATAGCCCAAAAGGACCCGGGCCCAGATCTACTCTTAATAGGCCTGGTTTTAAACTCAAACAGCAGGCCCAACAATTTCAAAGCTAAACAGAGAAATCAATTTTCCTCTGGTTGCATCTGTTCTAAAGGCCCGATTAATATAGTCAAGGAAAAACAAATATTAAAGCTGGGTTCTTCTCCGGATAAGGCCAAAAAAGACAAACCCAGTTTGTTATACGTTTACTCAAGGAAGAACAGGAGCAAAAGTTCTTCAGTTTGGGATAACAGGGCCGACGCGGCATCGGAATTACAGGAGGGTGAACAGGGACTCAACGATAGATGCCAGGACCGGTTCGATGGCGAGGATAATATCCAGGACAGTTTCTCTTCGGAAGATGAAGAAGACAGCTCAGAAGAGTCAGACGAATATTCCGTGCCGGAAACTGACGACGAAGCGAATTCTTGGGGGGATTCTGACGAGATTTTAGAAGCACTTCCAGGTCTGTTCGAGAAAAATCAAAACATTGTGATTTCTACAAACCAGGACCAGGTATGTAATTCTCTTGAAAACTTTAACCAGGTTGGAGATTTTCTCTCTAGGGGACAACAAGAGGTTTCTAGATTTTACGGGGGGCGCTTAATTCCTAGAGGGTTAGATGTCTTATCTAATTGTTTCCTGTGTCCTTTTTTCTCTGATATCAACTGGCTTGCATTTTACAATTCTCACATCTTTCATTTACTTTTCGTCACTCAAAGTTTCCTTGGGCTAGAAAGAATCAGATACAGTAACCCGGTTTTGAGAATAGGTCCTGCAAGTTTGCAGTCTTCAGATGACTCGGAGGTAGTAGGTCAGTATAGGGGTGCAATCGGGTGCTCGATTAGCTCTGGAATTACAGGAGAAAGCCACCGGTTGAAACTTTTGTCAGAAGAGGAATGGAAGACGATGAAAGGCATAGTAGGTAATATATCCTTTTCACAACAATCCAGGGGGATCTCAGAGAAGGATCCAAAGAAGAAGCCTACGAGAATATCCAGGGAATTAAGGAGGCTACAAAGTACTGTAAACTATGAAAGATCACAGAGCAGGGTGTGTGGGGGAAAAATTCTTTTTAATGAAGATAGTGTCATGGAATGTTAGAGGAATAGGATCGGGCAAGAAAAGGGGAGTTATCAGAGAAAATCTGTTAAAATTGAGACCTGATATTGTGATTTTACAGGAAACAAAAAAAGAAATTCTAGAAGAGAAGATGGTGGGAAGTCTTTGGAAAGCAAGGAATAGGAATTGGGTAGCTTTACCGGCTGAAGGCAGTTCGGGGGGAATTGTTCTTATTTGGGATGTTAGAGGAGTTCGGGTGCGAGATTCCTTAGTGGGCAGATTTTCGGTGTCTATCAAAGTGGAGGAGGGTGAAGGGAGTTGGTGGTTTACAGGGGTCTATGGACCAAATGATTACAGAGAAAGGAAGGAGTTTTGGGAGGAGTTATATGGCTTACACACAATTTGCGGCCCAAAATGGTGTTTGGGGGGTGATTTTAATGTAGTGAGATTCAGTCATGAGAAATCTCCACCAGGTAGAAGGACAAGAAGTGTTAGACTATTTGATGAATTTATCAGGGAGCTGGAATTAAAAGATTTGGCCCTACAAAATGCTTGTTTCACTTGGTCGAACTTCAGGGAATTGCCAGTGAAATGTAGATTGGACAGATTCCTATTTACAGAGGAATGGGGAGCAGGGAAAAACGATATCAGACAAGAGACAGGGAACAGGACATGCTCAGATCATATGCCACTTATCCTGGATACGTCACCGGTATCATGGGGACCGACTCCTTTCAGATTTGAAAATATGTGGCTGGGGCACTCAAGTTTCCGTCAGGAATGTGAGAATTGGTGGAGAGTAATTCAAGTGGAGGGGTGGGAATCATATAAGATTATGGAGAAATTGAGAGCTATAAAGGAGAACATTAAGGTGTGGAATAAGGAAATTTTCGGGGACACTAGAATCATGAAAAGGGAGGTGGTGGATAAGATAGTTGAGATTGATAAGAAGGAAGGGAATCGGTTGTTGGATGTTGGGGAAAGGGAGTTGAGAGTAAGGCTGAGGAACCAACTAGAGGAAATAATCTTCAAAGAGATGATAGCTTGGAGACAAAAGATGAAATTTAGGTGGGTTAAGGAGTGGGATTATAACTCAGCCATGTTTCATCGTATGGTGAGTTATTGGAAAACCAAAAATGTTATCAATAGAATCATCAAGGAGGATGAGACGGTCTTGACAGATCAAAATGAAATTGTTAGCGAGATAGTCTTGTTCTATGAGAATCTCTATAAGGAAGAAAGTTCAGGATGGTGGGCTTTTGAAGAGATTATTTGGGGAAGAATTTCTGCTGAGAGGGCAGACTGGTTGGAAAGGCCTTTTGAAGAGGAAGAAATAAAGAAGGCGGTGTTTGGCTGTGATAGAGAGAAGTCACCGGGCCCTGATGGATTCACAGGAGGTTTTTTCCAAGATTGCTGGGATTTTTTAAAGGCTGACATTGTAAAGGTTCTTGATGAGTTTTACCACAACGGGAAAGTGTGCGGTAATATGAATCATACCTTTCTTTGTTTAATCCCAAAGAAACTAGATGCTCAGAAAGTCAAGGATTTTCGACCAATTAGTCTTGTATCAGGGGTTTACAAGATCTTAGCGAAACTCCTAGCAAACAGATTGAGAGAGGTCTTGGAGGAAACTATTTCACTTGCTCAAGGGGCGTTTGTGCATAACAGGCAAATTCTAGATGTGGTTTTGGTGGCTACTGAGGCGGTTGAAGACTATAGAATGAGGGGGGAGAGGGGAGTGATTTTTAAGGTGGATTTCGAGAAAGCCTATGATCATGTGAATTGGGACTTCTTGGATTTTGTGCTGGAAAAGAAAGGTTTTGGAGTTAGATGGAGATCTTGGATGAGAGGGTGTATCTCTTCGGCGAACTTCTCCATTATGATCAATGGAAAACCAAGGGGGAGGTTCGGGGCTTCAAGGGGATTGAGACAAGGGGATCCCCTGTCTCCTTTTTTGTTTATTCTAGTGGCAGACATTCTTGGAAGGATGATGGATAAGGCTGTTAGGATTGGGGAAGTAAAGGGTTTCAAGGTTGGTAGGGAGGAGGTGGTGGTTTCTCACCTACAATTTGCAGATGATACATTGTTTCTCTTAGAACCTGATAAGACCAACATTAAGAAAGTAAACACTATTCTCAAGTTCTTTAGCATGTGCTCAGGTCTTAAAATAAATATGAACAAGAGTAGCTTGGCAGGGATTAGTTTGGCTGAAGAAGAGGTTCGGGTCTTGGCGGCAGAAATGGGGTGTGAAAAGGGTTCTTGGCCTATGAAATATCTTGGACTCCCACTAGGAGGAAACCCGAACTCAGCAGAATTTTGGAACCCGGTTATTGAAAAAGTGAGTAAAAGATTGGATGGCTGGAAGAAGGCTTTTCTGTCTAAAGGAGGTCGGCTAACTTTGATTCAGTCAGTTTTATCTAGCATTCCTATCTATTTCATGTCTCTCTTTAAAATGCCAAGAGTGGTGGCAGATTCTTTGGAGAAAATGATGCGTCAATTCCTTTGGGATAGGGATTCGGAAGGTAAGGGGAGGAGTTTGGTCAGGTGGAAGATAGTGTGCAAACCAAAAGAGTTTGGAGGTTTGGGAATAGGCAATTTGATGCTACGGAACAAAGCCTTACTGGGTAAATGGTTATGGAGATTCCCATTGGAGCAACATTCACTTTGGGCAATGGTCATTAGAAGCAAGTATGGGTTGGATCGAAACGGGTGGGATACGAACCGGGTTACTGTTGGTTCTTTTCGAAACCCATGGAAATTTATCTCTCAAGGTATCTCTAAATTTCTTTTATACACAAAATGGGTGGTGGGTCGAGGGGATCGTATTCTTTTCTGGCACCATAATTGGTGTGAGTCCTACATTTTCAAAATCTCCTATCCTAGACTATACCGATTATCTAATAAACAATCTTGTGTTGTAAATCAGATGTATTCAGTTATGCCTAACAATTC
>WUAT03054997.1:0-20550 GCA_010015005.3 Ulmus americana
AAAAATAATATGTTATGTAAAAGGTCGTGATAATATTAATAATATAATGTAAAATATGGGTAGAGTAGGTATGTAAAATATAAAAGATAATAGGATTTAGGTGTGTAAGATGATAAAATAAGATAAAATGATGTAAAAGGTGATAGGATCTACATAATAGGATATAATAAGATTTTGGTTAGAATAAGAAAAATAATGATTTTTAGAGAATTTTAGAGAATAAGATAATATATGATTTTTTTGAATCCCTTCTAGAACAGACCCACTAATTTTTTTTTGGCATAATGGCCCATAAACATGAAGCGTCAAGGCCCAATTTGATGGGCCTACAAAATTCTTTAATGAACCGTCCAGCCCAAATTGAGCTCTAAAACCCTAATTCCATCTCTCCCTGTCGGAACCGTTGCGAATTAGGGTTTTACAGGATTTTTGATACAGAAAATTTAATCCCATACAACTGAAATCGACCGTGTAAGTACTAAATTGGAATCGTTTTCCGTTTGTTTCCCTGGAAAGTAGCTGAAGAAAATCACAGGCACGTAAATTGTTTGCTTCCGTAGACTTCACTGATGGGTAAGCGAGGAAAGAGTCAGACGAAAGGGGATAAAAACCCTAAGAGGAAATTTCATGGCGAAGATAACTTCGTCGATGAGGATATGGACGACGAAATTGATGCATGTATGTATAAAATTAATATTGTTGACAATTATAATTGGAATGATGATCAATGCACAAGAGTTATCCCTATATTTCTGATTCTAGAACTTTTTTTTTTTGGTATTTGAAGTTCACAAGCAGAGGGATAAGGTCACGTTTGATGTAAACGAAGGCGCTGAGGAATCAGATGAAGATGATGAAGTGCCCGTCTTTGATTTTGAGGTTTCTTCTTTTCCCTTGCTTTTTGGGTTTTAGCAATTGCTTCATAGCTGTTTTTTTATCTTTATTAAATATATGCTTCTAGTTTGAGAAATACATAAATAGTTTTGGGTCTATTTGGTAGAGAATTTGAAAAGTGGTATTTGGTATTCTTGTGAAAGTAAATTTGAAATGAAATTTTTGAAATTTGAGTGTAAAGTATCCTAATAGTGGATTTAAACCATATTCTGAAGATGATTTTTTGTGGTCTACATATGCAGGTAGAAATACAGGTCTGGTTATTCTGTTTAAATAATGTTTTGATCACAATTTTATCGGTGTTCCTTGCTAAATTATTTCAACATTTTGGAAATTTATACTAGATATAATGATGATTTCAACATGTTTTGATCACAATATTATCAGTGTTCTTTAAGTGAATTTCTTTTAATAGTTTGAGCTTCTATCGTGCTGTATAATTGATTTTTGGATGTCAACTTGACATTTTCATTCCCTTAGCATGTTGATGCCTTGCTATATAACGATTACTGATATGATGTACAGGATGGTAATGACAGTGAGGACGACGATGACGACGCCGATGACAATCAAGATACTGGCTTTGCTGCAAAAAGTGAGAGATTTTTTAAATTTTAAGGTTTTTTATTCCATATATTTTGGTTTTATTTAGAATGCATACTTCACATTTTGAGCTTTGACAAAAGCGTACCACGAATTTGAAGTTTCTGCTCAATTTATGTATTTTTGTGTTAATTATGTGATTTTGACATTTAACTGATTGACATGCATGGTGTGAAAAGAAAATAACCCTGAAATTTATTTGCTTATGATTAGATTTCATTGTTTTTTTTCTTCTTGAATTGCAAGATGGAGGTATGTCTCGAGCTTGAACAATATTTGTCACATTTTTTGTGTTTCAATTTGAAAAAAAATTCAAGTCAAATGGAAAAGAGAAAACCAAGTTTTGACTGAGAAGTTTAATAATTTGACATCACTAATCACTTCATAATCCTCAATAATAGCATAACGCGAACTTTTCAATAGTTCAAAACCCAAAGCATTTAAACTAGATTATATATGTGAAAATATGGGTTTGCATTTATTAGGTGACAAGCCACTGAATTAATTTGATTACCCTCAATAGCTGCTCGTGGTTAAGGGAATACACTTGTTTAAAATTAAAGTTTTCTTATTGATATTTGCAGTTGTTAAGCAACAAAAATTCTTGCGGGCAAAGTTCGGTGGGGTTGAGGATGAAATGGATGATGAGGAGGAAGAGGACCAAAAGGAAAAATGGCATGGAAATTATTATGGCGGTGACAATAATGTTGATGTCAAGGTAAGGAATAAGGATTTATATTCTTGCAGCTTTGTGCTATTTTAAATTATAAGTTCTCTTTACTTTCTTCCACATTCATTCTTATGCCACTAGTAAGTTATTAGTGAACTGTTTTGTTGATGATTTGATCTTTATTCTTTTACAAACATAACTATGTATGCGTAATTGGATACTAAGATATAGAGGCTCTTCTGCTTTAAAAAAGCTGTCTTTGAGATTTTTGTTTTCCCACTTTTGATTTGGTGCAGCTACAATCAAGCGATGATGAGGCCCCTGCAGAAGAGGAGGCAGAGGTGATAAGATTGCAGAGAGAAAATGCAAAGTCTATGTCCATGGAAGATTTTGGCCTTGAAGATACTAGTGAAGATGATAGTGACAGGGAATTAACTCTAGAGGTGAGGGTTCAAGAGCAGTTTGTTATTAAATTATTTGTTCTTTTTTTGTGATTGAAAGAAATTTGGCAAGTGAAAAATCTTACCTCACAATAGGATAATGGACTATAAATTGATCTATATCACACATAACCAAAGGTTCGTTTTTTTTCCCCAGGAGATGTCAGCTAAAGGGAAAGACACAAGAAAGTCTAGTCTGAAAAAAGAAGTGGCTGATGATGTGGATACAGCTTATGAGGCTGTCAAGAAAGATTTGAATGCTCTGTCAAAGGAGGAGTTAATGGATGTTTTGTTCAGGTAGAATTTGCTTTCCAGTTGTCTCTGTCTCATCTCTCTCTTTTTGTGTGTGTGTGTGTGTCATTCTTGTAGTTTTTGGTGCATATTTCGTGTGTGTAATATCTGTGAATTTGCGGGTGTTCTTAATTTAATATTTTCTCTGTTGCTTCCCAGATGATCCTAACGTCAAATGTTGGAGTTCTTTTCTGGTTTCTAATTAATGCTTCTGATTGCTATTTTGTAATTTTTATGGCCTCCAAATTTTGCCACAAGATCTTCTTATATTGTACTCAAACCTGTCTAATTACAATCTTGCCCACAGTTCTGCTCCAGAGTTAGTTGGTTTGCTGTCTGAGTTTAATGATTCAATTGGACATCTTGAGAGCAAAGTGGATCCACTTTTAAACAAGGTATTGTTTGTTAGTTTGATCATTAATTATTACTGCAAATTGCTTCGTACGGCTTTTGCCTGAAGATTGGGTCATGGGGTCTCTGCATAATGTTGAGCTTGTGGAATGATGTCCCAAGATGGTGGCTTTAATTCTTTTTTCAATTTTTGTTTTCCTCTGTAACAATGAATGGAATATTTAGGTCAACCGATTTTCTTTTATTTTCTTAACTCTACAATTTGAACATAAAAGTAAAGAGGCTTCTGTGGTGGGGTATAAAAGTTTTAACAACGCATTTCAGTTGTATATTGGTTATTTTTTTCTTTTTCTGAAGAGCATTCTCCTAAGATATAGCATGCATTATTATTTGCTACCAAACATTTGCTGGTGAGATGTGCTATGATAAATGGTTTTTATGGATGTTTTCTTGTTCTGTATAGGTTAAAAATGGGGAGCTGATATTGGAAGGAGGAATTCGCTATTTGGAGTTGAAGAAGTTTCTTCTATTGTCCTATTGCCAAGCCATCATTTTCTACCTTCTACTCAAATCTGAAGGACAGTCTGTTCGTGATCATCCTGTACTAGGTCGCCTTGTTGAGATCAGGAGCTTACTGGATAAGGTTTTTATTTATTTTTTATTTTTTAATTATTCTTTATGAAAGGCAAAACTTTTTACTTTTACTGCTTTTTTTTTCTTTCTTTCATAATCATCTCATCTTTGTTTCGATGACAGATGAAACAACTTGATGAAAATCTTCCATCTGAACTTGAGGAGATACTTGACAAAAGTAATACGGTGAAAACAGTAGTGAAGTCGATTAAAGAGAATGTTACTTCAGCATCTAATTCTTTTGCAAAAGATCACAAGCCCTTTCATGTGTCAGCCGAAACTCAAGAAGTAGCTGAGGTAATGACTTCATTATCTTTTTTAACACCAAGTTCTTACACTAAGAAGTACCTTTGATTACATCGACGGTATACATATTTTATTTGTATGACTTGCATTAGGATGCTTAACATAATTAACTTTCATTTTTTAGCAATGAAGATTGCAGTGTTACAAGGGATTTATGCTTTTTTGTAAATGAACCTCTTCATATCATGATTTTCATAGCTTTGTAGTTTATTCTTTTAGACTTGGCAGAACATTCAAATACTGGTACATGTACTTGTACATGTTAAAATATATCAAATCGAGAAGTACACCGTGCATTGGCATTGTTATTCCTGAAGTTGTTTCGAAGACTGCAGACATATGACTTGCACTTGACACATAGGAGATAGGATTGTCTGTTTCAATAACTCACTAATTTCTGATGATGATGTTTTTACTTGACTCTTTATTTTGATTTTGTTTGTCAGCCTTCTAAGTCTGCTGACTTGGTGAAGGTGGAGTCATTGAATGATCCCGAGAAGAAGGCAGTAAAACGCAAACGTCAGGTATATCATGCATGATTATTGTCATAACTGGCTTCAATTTCTTCTCTGACCTTTCTGCTTTCTTTCTTCTACATCTTATTGTCTACTGATATGTTTTTTCTCTCTCTCCTGGATTTGGAACATGTTGTCAACTATCTGATTCGGGCTTCTTGTATGTGGCAGGATGAGCAAGTTGGTGTACAAAGTAAGGAAATGTTAAAGGTAAGAGCTGCTCTTGAGGAAAAGTTAAAGCAGAAGGGTGTCTTAAGTTCCTTCACCCCAAAGACAGACAAAGCCCATAGACATCTGAAGCCCTTGAACGGGTACCCACTTTACCCCTGTGCTTCAAGTTGATGCTTTCTTTTCATTCTGAGCTCTAATCCAGATAAATTGGAATTGAACAGGCAGCTTGAAACCTATGATGATTTTGATGATGATACTGCAAATTTGGAGTTACCCACTCGTGGATTGACCAATGTTCATGCGAGTTTGCCTAGTTCAAGAAAACTTTCCCAACTTTTTGCTAAACGAAAAAAGCTAAAGGTATGCTGTCAATTTGATTTTTAATGCTTTTAGTAGAATTTGTGATGGGATGAAAATTCATTTCGGTAAGTTCTAGGTAGTATTACAGTATACAGAAGCAAGCTGACAAGCCGATGGAATGCTTTTGATTGTCATTCCATGTAGGCTATGCCAAAATAGAAAATCGTTGAATGCCACCTCTTGGTTTATGAATTTTAAAATGATTCTTATATTTGGTAGAAATCTTTGCTACTTATTCCTCCTGAATATTTAATACAACAGGCAACTATTCTTTGCTTTCTTGTGCCAACACAAATTTAATTGCATTTGGATATTGATGTACAGAAATAGATTTGTATTTTGTGGAGAGTTGATCCAGAAGATAGTGTGCTAGTAGTTCTATTTGAGCGTGTAAAGATTTATCATGATGTTGGGGGACTCATGATAGGATTTATTATTTTGCGGACATATCTCAAGATATCCTTTTGCCTTTTCTCTTTTATTTATTTATTTGTGTGAATGGTGTGTTTTCTCTTTTCATTAGTTAACATTTCCATGTTCTCTTTTGTGAAGGTTATTTCTGGTGATGATGATTTACCAAAGAGGGATGATATTGGAGAAAGACGGAGGAAACATGAGCTTCGAGTATTGGCAAAAGCTGGAATTGGTCTTGATGCTGGAGATGAAATTGGAGAACTTGGGGTTGACGAGGATGTTGAGATGGATGACGATGTTGAGATGGATGAGGATGGCGAAACTGAAGGCTCTGATGATGAATTTTACAAACAAGCAAAACTACAGAAAGCCGCAAAACTCGCAGCAAAAGCTGAGAAATATTCAAGGTGTGTCTCTTGTCTGCACTATTATTATGAGCCTTCGTTCATGGTAACCATGTTTTAAATGCATTTCCCAAAGCAAAACTGGTGTTATTTGTTTATGTGCATGGAAGCATGTGTTTTTTGTTAAGAATATAAGTTTTCTCTCGGTGATCTGTGTTCTTATTGTAATCTTGCTCTTACAGGACCCCTTCAATCCCATCTTTGCCCGAAACAGTTGATGGGAAACGCCAGATCAATCGTCAGGTAAGTATATATCTCTGTTCTTCTTTTCATTTGATCATGCATATATGACCACAATTGAGTTTCAACTTATTTTTGCTGCCAACTTTAACCAGATTGAGAAGAATAGAGGGCTTACAAGGCAACGCAATAAGGCAAAAAAGAACCCAAGGAAGAATTACAAGGTACCTTAAACTAGAAGTAGTATATCTCAATGATATTATATTGGATTATCAACTCTTCTTTTGACCTCTTTTTTCTCTGATGTTGCAGATGAAGCACGATAAGGCAGTCCAGCGCCGGAAAGGGCAAGTCCGGGACGTAAAGAAGCCTTCCGGTACCTATGGGGGAGAGACTACCGGAATCAATCCTTGGATCAGCCGGAGCACCAGATTTTAGAACTAAAATTTTGGTCCTTATTTTGCAGATATGCGGGTCCAAATGTATTGAGCTGTAATTCTTTTTCTTTTTTCTTTGTTTATCCCAAGAATTAGGAAATGCTATTTTCTAGTTCACTTATTGATGTTCGCCAAGTATTTGGTTTGAAGAATCCTTGAAAAAAGTAAAGAAAGAATAGTAATTTTTTTGATAATTTATTTTTTAAATAAAATTATTGTTTAACAATATTTAAAAATGGATGCTTTTACATTACTGATTTTTATTATTATTATTATTACCAAATCTTAAGCGGACAATTTGAATTAAATTGTTATAAACAAGGGGTGGCTATATATATATATATATAAACTGTATACAATATTGTAACTTGATCTTAATATTAAACGCTATTATAGGTCATTTAATTTGCATTTTAGTATCAAAATTTAAAAATCTAAAATGGCCTTTATGATGAACAATTGTGTGAAATGATAGTTTTTTTTTGTTAATTTTTGACAATTTTCAAAGGGAATAAACTAATGTGTTGTTCTCATCGTCAATACAAATATAATAGGATAAATTCTATTTCAATCGGAGCTTTGATCTATTGTCTTTAAAAATTTAAAGTCTAACTATGAAAATAAATGGCTAATGACAACTTTTAGAATATGTGGAATCTAAACATATTAGTTAGGGTTAATTTTAATAGCTATAGAAAGTTCACATTACAAGCT
The DNA here is from genome assembly GCA_010015005.3 of Ulmus americana. Classification (NCBI taxonomy): domain Eukaryota; kingdom Viridiplantae; phylum Streptophyta; class Magnoliopsida; order Rosales; family Ulmaceae; genus Ulmus; species Ulmus americana. The sequence continues at coordinate 7,384 of WUAT03054997.1, forward strand.
TCTCGATGAGCTATTTTGTGTCAGATTTTGTTCACAACATAGGGGTTAAACATTATCATTTAAAAGTATTATCGAATTTTATGATCACTTTGTTATTAAAATCTTTTTATTTTTATTTTACGGAGGTATTAAAATCTCAATTGGAGGGCCATTAGGTTATTTATTCTAATATTAAAAAATTAATATAACTTTTTTTTGGTAGGAAAAATTCTTGACAGAAAAATTAATATCATATTTGTATGTGAAAATTACAATTTATCCTTGATCTTAATTAAAAAGAAATGTGAATACTTTCTCAAAAAAAAAAATTTGTTTAATACAATTAACACCTACACACGTCGAACCACACGAACAAGTCCCTGAAATATTTCATCAGTGCTCATCAATTGGTGAAAATGAGCCAAAATGGACGTTGGAATTGAAAATTGTCAGAATAGAATCTATTATTATTAAATTTTAACACACGATAATTTGTTAACAAATTTGTAATAAGTATTTTTTATAACTAATAAAATTGGTTCATTGGAAAGCTTGTAGTTGCCATATGCATTGTTGAAAGTTTAGTGGCAAAATCATTACAATAACAACTTCCATCAGAGCGTGGTGATTTCAAGCATCCGTTTGAACTAATTTTTTTTGTGGTTATGGAAACACCCATTACAAGTTATATAGGTTTACTGAAAAGGAAACTATATGGGCCCAGTAGATCCTTTCCTCTTCCTAAGTACTCCAAAACTAATGCCCACACACCATTCCAAAAAAAAAAAAAAAAAAAACCAAAAGCCCATACATGGGTGAAGGACCGTACCTTAAAACTAAAGCCCAAACCCAAACATATCCAGCCCAACACACAAGAAAGCTAAAACCCCATATGAATTGGAGGTCTCTTGCACCGGAGAAGGCTTCTTCCTCTTCCTCAGCTGCAAAACCCTGCTAGACTTCATCAAATCACCGGAAGCTTCAGGTGAGTAACACTTCACAATTCGCAACTCTCTGTATTAGCTTAGTTTACAAATTGAGGAATCGAACAGTTTTAATCTTTTGGAAACTGCGGATTTTGAATCCTTGTAGAAAAAGATCTTGGATAATTCGATTTCGAAATTTTATGATATCAATTCGCCCACTAATTTGTTTTTCCTCTCTTTGAAAATCTTAATTTCAAATTTTGGACCAAGGTTTTTTTGGTCCGATAATTTTTGTTTTTGGAGAAAAAGAAAAGCCGGATTTTTATTTCATTTCCAGATTGACGATCGTTTGGATATAGAATTAGAAGTTATCGACATTGACCCACGTGTTCATTTACTCATGTATGAAATAAAGTTAGGGCTTTTAGCCTTTTTGCTTCTTCTTGTTCTACATTGTGTGAATTCCTGGATTGGATACATTTGTGGGTTGGATTTTCTGTGATTTTCATTGAAATGTAGGCAAGAGAGGTTTTTTGGGTGGTGATTTTTGTGTGGACTTGTGGTCGAGATTAGAATGTGAGGAAAACTATTGTTGATATAACTATGGGAATAACCTCAAATTGTTTATATTTGTTACTTAACAGACCTCAGATGGCTTTGAGAGGCGTGTGGCAACTCCAAAAGCTGATAGTTAACTACTGTGATTGGGGAGGAAGTAGTAGAGGAATCAGGTATGTTATCCTTCATCGTGCATTTAGTTTTTCGTTATAAATCCTCGATATTACCTTCAATTTGTACAGTGCTAGAAGTGAAGGTTACTACTCTGCTGTCTTCTTCGATTCGATTGTCATTTTGGTCTCTAGTTATGGCAATTTGATGTGCGTGATGCTATGTTGCTAGAGCATGTTCTGATATGGAACTAGATGTTACAATACGTCAATACCTGTTCCTTTTGTCCGTCCTTTTCTTCCATGTCTGCAGCTTTAATTCTCATATTTTCGTTCTATTTCCTGTTATTGTTTTTCTTGCACTATAACATTATATTTTAGCTTGGTTTCCATGTCTTGATACTATAACATTAGATTTTAGCTCTTTGGTTTCCATGTCTTGATGATTAGTGATTGGCATGTAACATGGTAGGGCATTTATGGAGTCGCATCTGCCGGCATTTAAAGAGAATAATCCTCAGCTAGAGGTGGTTACTGAACTCATTCGGGGTCAGCATCCACATTTGAAGGGAATATACAGTAAGAATTTATCCTACCCTCCCTCTTTTTTCTCTCTCTCGCTTGCACAGTCACAAACTTCCTTTAATGTACTGAGAATTTACTTTTCTGAATGAATCAGAAAACAAAACCCAACGGGTGGTTTGTGTGAGAAACATGGATCCAGAAGAGGTTCTTGATTACGCAACAAGGCTAAGAAATTCGTTAGGAAGAAAGGTGGTGAAGATGAAGACTAGGCATATTACCAAACATCCTAGCGTGCAAGGTACATGGACTACAGACGTGAGCTTTTGAAGCTAACGAAATAACCAATATCGCTCAGAAGGAGCTCCATTTTGTTTTGTGGAATAGTTTCATGTATCGTTAGCTAATAGCTAGGAATTTTGTGGTACTCTGCTTTTGAGATTATTTTTGCTATGCCAAGTGACAACATTTTTATTCATTTTCCTTTTCTCTCATTTCCCTCGAATAATGTTCACTGTTCAGCTCAGAACTTACTAGAATTCATGTACACTGAAAGTAAAAATGGCTACAACGGATGCTATTTACCATTCCATTTCATGAGTTGCAAACGTTTTCACTGCCTCATATTCAAAATGAGTACTACTTTTTGATTAGTGCTCCAACGGTCGGATTCACAAGGAAAATATACGGATTTGTATGTAAAATGTTATAATATATTATTTATTATAAACTGATTTTAATTGAGTTGAAATAAGGGAAACCGACCTTAATTGAGTTGCCTTATGAGTTGAAGGTTTTATAGGCCGAAGTAGGCAGACCCAACCTAACTAAAGGCTCAATAAAATTTGAAAGTTATATTTAAATATGTATAATGTATATTGAGGAAATATATATATATATATATATAGAATGTATCTTGAGGTAATTAGGGTTAGTAGTTTTTGGCTCTTGTCATTGAATTTTGACAAGAAGTCCACTAGTTATTAAAAAATAACCGTTTTTAATAGTAAATGTATAATTTTATCTTTCAAATATATTGGTTTAATTATAATATATAGTGATTTTTAATATTAGTTGAGTTCTAAAATATAATGATTGGGTTTTAATATAGTGTTTGAGTTCTAATATACATTATCGATTTTTAAAATATTTTAGTTGAGTTTTAATTGAATTTTAGTTGAATTTTGATTGAATTTTAGTTGAGTTTTGATTGAGGTTATTTTGGGTATAGAAGTTTTATTTTCCTACAGCCACTACAAAATTGTCAAAACTCAATGACCACCCTTGTAAAATATTATCCACCTAAATCACCCGTGTATATATGCTATTGAGCCATGGAAGGAGAGTCAAACACTAGCATGTCGGGGTGCTTACTTTGAAGTAATATAATATTAAATTCTTTTAAGAAAAATAACAAAGCTTAGGCATTTCTCCTTCCCAAATCACATTCACAATCATAAATCATAATAACAATTATCAATAGCACTACAATGAGGGGTTAACTGTGAATTGTAATACAACTACAAATGCGCATGATGATTAATTAGTAAGGTGTTATGCCTGAATTTATCCATTGGTTTAAATAGTGAAAAAAGAGCGGTTAGCAAGTCTATTCAATAAAAGATAAATAAAAAGTTGCTCGGCAAATACAGTGATCCGATTCAGGAAGAAGGTAACAACTAGATAGGTCTATCCAGGAAAAAATTTTAGATAGCTCTCTGGTGACTCTTCAAAAGTATTCGGGTAACTTTCGTAACTAGAAGCTATTAAGGATGAATATCCGGAAACTATCCGGATATTCTCATTTGGGATTCATTACCCAGAACATGTTAGAATGTCAATTTGCTTTAGATGCTATTTGGTCCCCACTTGAATATTACATTAGATACTTGACAATCATCCTTGAATTATGAAGAACCGTCAGAATCTCTCTTGAAAGAAGTGCTTAGTGGCATAGTTGATAAAGTTTATGGTATCCCATGTAATTAATTGTATAATAATGTTCTTTGTCTTGCCTATAAATAGGCCAACACATGTAATGTAATATAAGATGATCATCTCCCACAAAATAGAAAGCTCTTATCCTACAAGGATCAAAAAGGTCTCTTTTTTTTTTTCTCTTTTTAAATCAATAAAAATGACTAAGTGGACATAAACAAATTACTGAACCACTATAAACTTTTGTGTTCTTTTATATTTTCTCTCATATTACGGGTTTTGATTCAAAAACCCTCTCCTTATTTGACCACATATTGTTTAAGTCAAAATCGGCTCTAACATATGGTATAATAAAGGTTAATTTTGTTTTCTCCTTTTAAAATCCTTAAGCATAAGGCTAATACACGAGCTTTATTAAATATATGATTTATTTTGTTTAATATATGATTTATTTTGTTTTTCTTGCATAGATTTTACTGTTCAATTACGTTCTAAATTATACTTAAATTTCAATTTATAAGATTGCTACTTGATCAACGCAAAACCAACCAAAACCGATTAAGAAAGAGTTGGGTTTTTCACAACATTAAATTGGGTTGAATTGAATTTTAATAGGTCAATTATTATTGAATTGTGTTAATATTTCCCAAAAATCTGCCGAAGCCAACCCTTGAGCACCCCTGCTCAGATGCGCAAAATCTGTCTTCCAAAAGAAGTGAATTTCTGTCCCAAAATAACATACAAAATCCAGCCCTGTATAAAAAACATCCCTTAAATAATAGCAACATTCATCGAGAGGGTCAAAATGTTATAGAAGCTTGCATGCATCTTCCATAGAGTGTCATTTGCTGGGAAACTTGGCGTGCACATGAACATTCTTTAGTTTGCAAAATAATGGAATTGACAGTGAAAAAACTTTTCTGCGAAGAAACCTAAACGATCCCACTCTGAATATGATTTTGCACTTAAATTAACTGAGAATGAAAAACTGTAGGAAATTCCACAGTTTGGGACCTCAAAATTGACTGCAAAGTATATGCAGTATGAGGAACATTCAGCTAGTCTTTCAATCGTCTCCGGCAGATGCTCCCTCGGTGGCCTTTTTCTCCTTCTGTTTCTCTCTTTTCTTCTTGTTTCGCAGAGCATTCTTACTCATTGTTCTATATAATAGTAATATTGGAAAAACGTTAGTTACAATAATTCACTTTCTGATAATTTAAACTAGGAAGAAAGAATCAGAGTTTGAGGGGTGCTTACTCTGTAGGGGCCTGTCCAAACAACTGCCATGAAAATTCAATAAAATCATCAGAACATCAGTCTAATCAAAACTCCTCATTTGCAATTAAACTAAACCCATCAAAAGGAGAAAATGGAGAAATGGAGGAAATCATTAATCATGAATACCTCAGCCTGAACGACAGCTGCTTTCTTAGCATGTGGAGGACGATATGCAGCAGGCTTTGCTGCAGGCGGGTTACTGGAAGCAGTTTTTTCGGAAGTCTTGGAGGATTTTAACTTTTCTCCTGAAAATTCACCAGATTCTTCAATGAATAAAATATAAATAGGATAGATCCATAATTGAAGGCAAAAACAAAACATGATATTATACCTTGTGGTTTGTTTTCTTCGACTCTTAATTTATCAATACCCTTGATGAGTTCAGCAATGTCACCATACTTATCTGGCGACTCTGGTTTCCAATCAGCCTGCAAAAATAGCCAAAAATGTCAAAAAGGATCAAGCAAGTGCACAAGGAAAACTATTCAAGAAGGGTCTTGATAAAACTGACCTGAAACAACTTGTCAAACATCTTCTTGAAAAATAGCGACCCATTGTAGTGGAAAATTTTGATCCTATTAAGGGAATGAATAATAATATGATTAAATATTGCCAAATATTTTACTGAAACAGAACATGGAGTTAAGTGTATCCATTCATCCCATATGGTTTTATAAGAGCTCAACAATAATGTCACGGGCAAGTGACAACTTGCTTAAACACATTCGGTTTGAAAGCACACACATTAGAAAACCACGCTAATTCAAGATCATTCATAGAAATATTATGATGATTGTATGTTGGACAAGTTGAAGAGACCTGAATATCAATCAGTAAGTATACTCAGGGTGGTGTAAGAAGACCAAATTTTTTAACAATGATCAAACCTATATAAAAGTATAAATTTATGTATTAAAGCAGTAAGAACAGGATTTATTAGGAAATTAAGGGGGAAAAAGAAAAAGGAAAAAAGATAAGCCAAGAATTCCAGATACACAACTGAAAATGCCAAAATGGTATCATGATAAATTCAATGTACTTCACCGGATAGATAAATGCACCTTATATGTTCTCGGTCACCAAACCCACAAAACAACATTAAGATTAACCTACCCATTGTCAACTTGTAGTCTTGGAGCAGTTGTGGCTGTCATGAAATAACATCCGTCTGGAGACCATTCACTTGTCACAGACAATTCAGCCCTAGTACTTCCAAGCTGTTTCTTCTCTTTGTAATCCCAAAATACCTACAGAGTCAACCATACAGAAATAGACTTTGAGGAAACACATATCTAAGAGAAAGAAAATCACTTATAGCAAGGGCACATCACAAGAAAATGCATGCAAGACTGCAGGAATAATTGTAAAAACTATCCTTGGTATTTCTTATGGCCAATTAAGGAAAAACATAGAATCTTCTTCTTTTTCTTCTTTCTAGAATAGATAGTAATAATAAGAAAAATAAAAAACAGAGAGAAAATCTTATAGACAGCAAAGAAACAGAAAATAAAGCAAAAGCATCTAATTAACATACCATATCACCAGGTAAGTTACCAAATCCTGCCAAACATAGAACTGTTCAACAAGAGAATTAAGGCCACAAAGAAGCAAAATTTTCCTTTTTTTTTCTCTCTCTATGTAAAGTAGCAGATGAACTCTATACTGAAGGATACATTTCCCTTTGGGGTTCCATCGGATAGTATTGTATGGTCCTGTTCCAAGCTCAAGTAGAGGATTGCACTTCTTGTCAAACACAGTTGCCTTAGCAGGCATAACTAAGATAATCAAGGAACAGACAAATTTACAGAAAAAAAAAAAAAATTTGAAATAAATGATAAGAACATAAAGCCATACAATTATTAGCACTTGAATATTCCACATAAAAAGGACATACGGCAACAAGCATGGAAAATTGAAGGCGGGCGGGGGGTGGGGGGGGGTGGAATTGCGCACCCTAAGGAGGGCCTGCTTGGACTCACTTCTTTTTTCTGTTTTTAGATTATTTAAAATAAAAAAATAAAAGGGTGTAGATTGTATACAAGTATCTTGAGACAGTCTCCCTCCACCTATTTTGTTTAAATCAACAAAAACAGATAACAAAAGTCAACCGCAACTATATTTCTTTCATGAATAATCAAAGATTGCACAGAACACACGCAGGTTGGTGAAAACAAGAATTGAAAGCCTCGTCTGACAAATTTACAATTTTTTTTTTGGTTCTTCGAAACTAGGACAAGAATAAGGATATATGGCAGTTTTCCAACCCAGAGAATTGGTAATTAACTTCATCGAATTAGACATGCTTTTACTTTCTTCTGCCAAGTATCAAAATAAGATAAAGTCCAAATAAAATAATGATAAGCTGCACCAAAATGGACCATGATCTCCTACAAGGATGTTGCCAGACACCAATGCTCATAAATATGTGTACTAATGAATATAGTTTTAAAATGAAATGATGCATTCCACGCATAAAATCCTGGAGGATACACCCATAAACAACAGCAAATTCTGAACCAGAATATGACCACTGAACATCATGGACAGGCCCCTCTTTACCTGCAAAGTGTAGTAAGTAAATTAAAAATAAGTTTTCATCTTTGATGGTCAAGCAATTAGAACTGATTTCCCTGCTCAATATCAAAATTGAAACATACGAAGAGGTACAAGCCCTTCATAGGACCCATCTGTTGTCAAATAGTTCAACTTTGATTCACCATAGTAACTCTGGTTGGTCTTATCAACATCTGACTGAACTAAAACTAAAAGCCCTGTAGAGCCACAATTCCAACTCAGTTGCACTGATGAGGATCGGAAAAAACTCTTCCTAGCAACAAGCTGATTCTGTGGATCTTGTCCACAAGTAAATATCTGGACACTGGCAGGGACCCCCTGAATTACGATTGAACTTGAGAATAAGTTACAAATGGAAAGACAGAAAAGAACTAGTGATATTAGTACAGACAAGCTGCATAAGCAGAAGTTTCTGCCAAAACCAAATATACTAGTATAGTTTGTCAACTTCACTGAAAAGTAACCCTCCATGTTTAATGCCCCAATGAAGTTGATTTCAAGTTCAACATGATTCAATTATTATGGTGTCTTCCTAACTTTTCAATTCAACAAAAGTTGTATTGACCATTTCTAAAAGGACATCATTGCAGAATTTTAAAGAACTCAATTCAGATTAACTAGGCCTTGAATGGAACCGCACAAATGAATAAATTATCAGGTAAAACAAACAGAGACAAAGAAATTAACCTACTTGGAGAAAAAAAAATTATACTATCATCTACACATCTTTTCATACCAAATATATATATATATATGACTAAAAGTTCAATTTTGAAAGAAGTGTGAGCACGCATGGCGCATGGTGCACCCGAAAAACTAGTACAAACCTCAGACTCTCGAGTTAACAGGAGCTGTGGAACAAACCTTAGATTCAGGAACAAATGCTGCCACATAGAATGTGGGTGGCTTAGAGAGCTCGACTGCAGCCACTCCAGGAACTCTCATCCGATTGACAACCCCTTTAGAGAAATCCCCAGAATCAAAAAATTGAATTTCATTGGTAGCTAGCCGACAAGCAACAGCTTCATCAGAACTGAATCTAATAGAGGGCCTGATGAACAAAAAAATGAAAATATAAGTACATTTATGATAACTACAAATCAATGGGGCACAAAATAGTATTTTGCCACTCTTCGACATCTTTTTCAAGTTGTAAAATTTTAAGTACCAAGAGGTTTTCGTTAGGTTCTTTTGGTATTGCTGATAAACAGGATCACCAGTCTCTACATTCCACAAGGTCACATTCTTATCCTGAGGGGTTGAGCATTTTTGAAAAGTTTGAAGAAAAGTCCCACACGGGGACAAAGCGGCTGCAAGAAAGTTTGGGACTTGAAAACTTCTGATTTCTTTGTAGCTGCTGCAATCATATACACTAATCCCAGAATCAGATTTCACCACCATCAACCTTGATCCATCTTCACTGAGCTTCGAACTAGAACAAGGAGCTGTTTCAACCTTGACACCTGGCTGACCATTGCCAAATGGAGGCCCATTCCAGACTGAGAACCCTTCGGGTCCTCGAACTGAAACAAAGGTCAAAGGCATATAATCAAAACAAAACAACATACAGCCAAGGCCATACAAAGTCACAATACACAACTACATACCTAAAATCTCCAAAGCAGGTGCAGATACAGCAGCTGCCATGGCAACCTAACAGAGGTATTTGCAAGGATAGATCTGCCTACTACTAAAATGCCGGAAAATTGTCAAAATTAATTTACTCCAATAAAAATTTGCATAAATAACATAATGCTTTAACCATACTACCATGGACATTAAACCCTAAATCAAACAATAAATTAATATTTTTCACCTTCATTTTCACTGCCATCTTTCTTATACCAATTCCAATTATGCTTAGCTAGCTTCAATTACCAAAATTTATCATGAACTATTCTTAACTAAGGGAAACAGCAACAAAATTATACAAAAAAATAAAATTTTGGCAGAAGAATAATAAAGGATGAATGTAATTGATCAACAATATCAGATTAGTTCAAAAAAAAAAAAAAAAATCAAATTTTTTTTTCTTCTTTTCTCTCAATCAATTTTTTTTTTCCGAATTCTTAGGGTTTATATGCAAACGCGATTATATGATTTAAACATGAACATAAAAAGGCGAAATAGATACCGGAGAGGAAGAGTAGACAGAGAATTTCTGCTGCAGAGTGACAAGCGAGCCAACCACCGTGCTTTGGCCGCGAACTAACAAAGAACTCCCCAAGAACGATGAACGACGTCGTATAATATGTATTGGGTAAAGCAACGAGCTTAATAGAAAAGCCCAAACGACATTTAAAAAAAGGGTTTTTATTTTTTTTATTTTTTATTTTTTATGTAACGGAGTGCTCTACCTAAGAATGAATTGTCTTGCTCAATAAAAACAAATAGTTTATAACATTTTAAGGGAAGAGAAAGGACCCTATCTTATCCGAAGATTCAATTATTTAACATGTGTGATCAATTATAGAGGATAGCTAATTAGCTTATAAATGCATAGTGTGTTGCTGAAGAAGAAGACTCAGGAATCGAATAATTCTGAATCTAAGTCTCTCTCAGTCTCGAGTCCTTTCCTTAAGCCTTTAGTTTTTCTTATCGCCGCTTCATTCAAAGTTAAGTATGAGGGATATAGAAACACCAACTGCAACATATAGGTCAGTATCTATTTCCATGATCTTTAATTTGGTTCTTCAAATATCGCAAATATAGTCATTATTCTTTTAATCCATGCGTTTTTATTTTATTTTATTGATCATCAAATAGGGATGAGAACCTAGCCTCGTGCAACAGTAACCCAAAAGAGACTAACGATGAGAACACAAAGCCACAGGGTCCAAGTACTGGGAATTTTTTTCTAAACGCATGGAAATTGTCCCCTCGTTGGTGGCCTGAAGTACTTCTAATATCATGCGTAATTGGAGTGTTAATAGATCCACTGTTCCTTTACATTCCAGTTATTGTCTTAAAAGGAATGAAACAATGAAGGAAATAGCTCTTGTTTTGCGATCTATCACCGATTTTGCTTACGTACTGCATATCATTGTTCGACTTCAGAGTGCTTCAAAAATAGCTAAGGAATTCCGTACATCAATATTAAAGGGGTTTCCTTGGTCTTACCTCCTGATTGATATTTTAGCCATTCTTCCCATCCCACAGGTAATTAGAGAACATTCATTTTCCTTTTCTTTTTTTCCACAATTATTTCTTTCTTTGAGAATGATTTATTAATTCGTCGATATTGAACAGGTGGTAGTTTTAGCATTCTTTTCTAAGATGGCGGGCTCGAAATCTCTGACTTCAAGGAGGCTCCTAAACATTTTGCTTCTAGCACAATATGTTCCCAGACTTCTTCGTATCTACGTGTCTGCAAAAGAACTCGCAAGGGATCTTAATCCACTCACTCAATTTGTATGGGTTAGAGGTGTTTTCAATTTATGCCTCTACATTATTGCTGGCCATGTAAGTAACTCTGTCTTTCCTTCTTTAATTTCTTTTATTCTTCCTTCTACTTCTGGTTTAGTTGATTTAATTTTGTTTTTACTTGCTTTAAATAGGTAATTGGAGCTCTTTGGTACTTCTATTCTATTTATTGGGAGACAGCTTGTTGGCACCATGCGTGTAAAAGTTTAGTGGGATGCAATTCTGATAGTTTTTTTAACTGTCATATCAACTCTACTGATAAAACAATAAACGGGACAATATATTTTAATGAGAAATGCCCCGTAAATCCAACAAATGAAACAGTCTACGATTTTGGGATATTTTCTAAAGCCATGGAATCTGGTACACTACTTGAGAAAACAAATTTTCCTGAAAAATTCTTCAAGTGCTTTTGGTGGGGCTTACGACATCTAAGGTTCGTACATATAAACAATTAAGATTCATATATAATGTTTATTTTGGATACCGCATGGGTTTTTTAGCATATGATCGATAAGTGGTGATTTTACCCTAAGTAATTATATATATATAAAAAATAAGGTTGATATAATGTTGTGCTCTGAATATATCTTGTATCTTTTTCCATGCTTTTGTGCAGTTCTTTCGGTTCAAACCTGGAGACGAGTGGTGACATTTGGGAAAACTTATTTGCAGTTATTATTTGTATCTTGGGTTTGCTTTTATTTTTGTACCTCATTGGAAATTTGCAGGTTGGTTCTTTCTTTATTTCTCACAGCAAAAACTCGTATATAATCTGCAGCTTTGTTTTTAATTTTCCAATAAAACAGTTGGACCTAGGATTTGATGAAGTTTCTAACTATTTATTCTTTTATTTATTTATTTTTGTTTTTGTAAATAGACATATTTGCAGTTAGAAACCACAAAATCCTATGAAACAAGACAGAAGATAAAATTGTTTCTATCAGGCCGTAATTTCTCTAGGGGAAAAAAGAGATTCATGTTCGAAGGCCTAAAGAAAAAAATAAAAGATGGCCTAGATCTGAACGAGGAAAGTCTACGTTCTCTTGAAGAAGATTATGAAAAACGTTGAAGAGTGAGGTTAGTAAAAAAAAAAACTAATAAAACTGATAGTTTTGATAAATTTGGAAATCATTTTTTAGATATGTACTCGGCTAATTTAATTACATTGTTGGGAATTAACATCCAGACATTTGTGGAGTGGATAACTAAAATAGTAGATATCAGCAAATCACATCCCTCCCGATATGAAGAAAAATATTATGGGATACTTGCTATTGAGATTGCAAGAAGGCAACAAAGAATGTTGAACAACTCGAGATTAGCTGCAAGCCACTAGCAACGAAAGCAACAAACAGCCAACGCATAGCTCCATCAACCGACACAAATGGCTCCACCTCTCAACTTTAATTATTGCAATTTTTCTTTTGTTTGTGTATGAATGTATCTCATAGCATGTAATTGATAATTAAGAAATATAAAATTTGTTCCGGGTGGTTGTAAAACGACATCTTATTAATCACGTGATGTGTAAGGGGGTCACATGAAGGAAAGTATATTCGTATCGTGAATTCACTGTGTTTCCTTTAATAATACCAAAATATTGATTTCTATCAAAATAAAATTTAAAAATCAAGAGAGGTCAAAAATAAAAAATTAAAGCCCTTTTATGCAATAAAAGTGGGGCCTCTAAATATGAAAATCCAAAACTTTTCAAAGCCCTTGTGTACAAATTCCTTATTTCTCTTCGATAATGTTATTATAGATTTCGCCATCTCTTCACCATCACCAGATACCACTCAAGCCGCGTCATCACAAGAATCAAAAGACCTGTATATATATATGTAGGGTACTTCTCT
>WUAT03055108.1:0-13585 GCA_010015005.3 Ulmus americana
ACAAGCAATTCTCATATCAAGTGCTTTGAAGCCGATTGATTGCTTGTAAATCGATTTGATTTGCGAAAAACCAATTCGCCCCCCCTCTTGGTTGCCTAACCGGACCAACACATGTATTAGAAGAAGACACTTCATATCATTTACTGTTAGGGCGACCATGGATCCACACCCTTAATTGTGTCCCCTCCACATTGCACTAATGTTTAAAAGCTAGTCAGAAAGGAAAGATAATCCACATCAATGCAACCAGAGCGCCCTTTGCATCAGAAGAAGCACACTTGGCCAAGGCTATTTTATTTGATGAAACCATATACGGGGAAACAAGCCTCATAAAGCAACCTCAAGGAATTACGATAGAAAAGTATGAAGACAAAAGCAACGAGGTAGGAAAATATCAAGTCAAAAGAGTCCGACTCGCTGGAGGAAGGAAGGCCTATCGATTATGAAGGTATGGGGGTATGAGCCTTCAACCCAGTCCCCGAGTACACATGGTTGAGGGAGAAAAGATTACACTCCTTGTCGAAGAACCAAGAGAACATGCTAACCTGCTAGAAGAAGTAGACCTTTCTGACGATCCAAAAGAACCATGAATGGTGTTGGTCTCTAAAGAACTTACCGGAGACATACGAGCAAAAATTATTAATACCTTGCGAAGAAATAAGGATGTGTTCACCTAGACCTATGATGAAATGCCAGGACTAGATCCCTTACTCGTGACACATAAGCTAGAAGTAAAACCAATAGAAAATCCAGTTAAACAACCATCACGAATCTTCAGGCCTGAGATAGAATTACAAATCAAAGCGGAAGTTGAAAAGTTACTCAAAGCCGGATTCATATGTCCCTGTAAGCACCCCCATTGGCTCTTCAACATTGTACTAGTAACCAAGAAAAATGGGACTATTTGCTGTTGTATTGATTACAGGGACCTCAACAGAGCATGCCCAAAGGATGAATTCCCTCTACCAAACATAGACACATTGGTAAATGCCATTATGGGACATGAGATTTTTCCTTTATGGATGGCTTTAGTGGGTACAATCAAATACGAATGGCACCAGAAGATGTAGAGAAGACTACTTTCAGAACACCGTTTGGAAATTTTCATTATGTAGTCATGCCCTTTGGTCTAAAAAACACAGGAGCCACCTACTAAAGGGAAATGACGACCGTCTTTCATGATATGATTCACAATATTGTCGAAGATTATGTTGACGATTTGGTGGTAAAATCCAGGAAAGTTAATGACCATGTCGCCCACCTGAGAAAAGTATTTGATAGATGTCGGAAATACAAACTCAAGATGAATCCAAAGAAATGTGTTTTCATGGTAAGCATGGGAAAATTCTTAGGAGTTGTGGTGCATCGTGAAGGAATATCTGCTGATGAAACAAAAGCTGCAACAGTTTAGAAAATGCCCCACCAACCACTCAAGATCAGCTACGGAGCTTAATAGGAAAAATATCCTATCTACGATGATTTATCCCAAGATTAGCATAACTGACCAGCCTCATTATGAGGCTTCTAAAGAAGAATGTGCCATTTCAATGGGAGGTTGAGTGCGAAAAAGGTCTTACAAAGATAAAAGAGATACTGACGGCCCCTCAACTAATGATACCACCTGCCCTGGGAAAGCCATTGTTGCTATATATCGTAGCTACTAACGAGTCCCTGGGAGCACTAATTGCCTAAGAAAAAGAAGGCATCAAATGGCCAGTTTATTACCTTAGCAGAATGGTAAGAGGTGCATAATGCAATTATTTTCCCATTGAAAAATAATGCATGGCTCTGGTGTACATCACTCAACGACTACGACATTATATGTTGGCACACAAGGTCTATCTTGTAAGCAAAAGTAACCACTTCAGATACATGATGAGGACTCCCATACCTTTCAGTAGGATGACCGGGTGGATTCTTGCACTCAGTGCATTTGATGTAGAGGTGATTCAGCCAACTACGAAAAAGAGCCAAGCCTCAGCAGAGTTATTAGCTGCTTTCCCTACGGTCAGTATGGACATAGAACAAACATAATTACCAAGACAATTACAAGAAGTAGCCATGATAGAAGAACCTGAGTGGCAACTAATGTTTGACGAATCAACTTTTGTTGGAAAAGGAGGAATTGGGATAGTATTGACAGGGCCAGAGCTCCAAGTAGTAACAAAAACTTACAAGCTATTATATGGATGTTCTAATAATGAATTAGAATATGAGGCCTTAATTGTGGGACTGGAGCTAGCCCGGGATCATAATGTCAAACAACTACTTGTAAAAAGAGATTCCCGCTTAGTTATCCAATAGCTAAAAGGAGAGTTTGTTGTAAAGGAGCCAGCACTTGTAAAATATAGAACCAAGGCACAACAGATTTTGTAAGATATATAGGAATACCGTCTGGAACACATAGCACGATCACATAATCGGTATGCCGATGCCTTGGCAACTCTAGCGTAAAAAATGGACATCTAAGCAAGCGATAAGGCAAAAGTCATCATCGAAGCCAAGGAACAGATGAGCCGAGGATGGTTGGATCAACATAATTAAGGCAAAACTATTGGAAGGAAGGACGATGGACTACAAGACAATGCGGCATTTTCTTATAAAAGAAGGAACCCTTTATTTTAAAATACCTACCTAAGTACTTGCCCGATGCCTGTCTTGAAGGGAAGCCACTAAGAAGGTTCGGGAAGTACATAAGCATGTATGTGGAATAGAAGGCACCCCACTCGCAAGAAAACTATTAAGGGCAGGATACTATTGGGAAGACATGCATAAGGATGCACAAAAAATTTAGACAGACTGCGGTTAGAGCAGGTTGGCTATCACTGCAAAAGAGGCGATCATGTTGGTGGAATGTAATGATTGGAGGAAGGCTTATCTTGATTTCTTCAAAGGAATAATGCCCAATGACACAAAGGAATAATATAAACTCAAGAGGCATGAAAGTAAATACTTGGTATAAGAAGGACAATTATATCACAAAGCTTATAATGGAGAACTTTTAAGATGTATAAGCGAGCAAGAAATAGAAGAAGTCCTGCAAGAGTTCCATAGAGGAGATTGTGGTGAGCATCAAGGTGGCAGGAGGCTATATGAAGAAATATTACGGCTAGGATACTTTTGGCCTACCATGGAAAAAGATGCAATGGACTACGTCCGGAAATGTTCTAGCTGCCAGCTTTACAGGAATATAATTCATGCCCCTGCCATAAGCCTACACCCTGTCAATGCTCTGTGGCCATTCCACACATGGGCTCTCGATTCAATCGGCCCAATATCCCCACCATCTAAAGGAGAAATTTGGATACTAACGGCAACTGAAAATCTCACTAAATGGGCAGAAGCGGTTCCCTTGCGAAAATCATCTTCTAAAGCTGTTGCGATGTTCGTCTTAGAACATGTCATATGCCAATTCAGTGTCCCAAGAAGAGTACTTATAGATAATGGAACACCATTCACTGGAAAGGAAACTAAAAAGCTCTTAGAAGATTATAAGATACACCATGGCACCTCCACCCAATATTACCCCTAAGGGAATGGTAAGGTAGAAGCGTTCAACAAATTAATCATCAAAATTCTCAGCAAAATGATACATGAATACACTGATAAATGGCATGAGTTCCTACCTTTAGCACTATGGGCTTATCGTACATCTCGAAGAACATCAACGAATCATACCCCTTTTCACTAGTATATGGATTAGAAGCTATTTTGCCCACCAAAATTGCTATACCAACAACTTGTCCTATGTTCCAAGAAAAGGAAGCAATGACATTGAGAATGGCGGACCTTGAGTTAATCGAAGAAAAGCGTCAATCAGCACAAGAACACTTGGTCCAATACACACGAAAGATGGAAGCTGCCTACAATAAAAAGGTTCGAGTCCGTAATTTACAGATTGGGGACCTGGTGCTATTATCTAAAGATCATATCATGAAGTGGCTACACATCATGAAGTTCACACCAAACTGGAAAGGGCCTTATTATGAAGTAGTAGAAATAAAAGAAAGTGGATATTGTAAATTGAAGGATTTGCAAGATGGGAATATATCAACGCCAACCAATGTAAAATTTATCAAGAAATATTATCCATAAAAGCTTTATAAAAGCATTATTAAATGTTCATACATATGAGAAACTAAAAAAAAAAAAAAAAAAAAGAGCGAGATGGACCATCGTTTTCCACATCCTTTGAGGAATTCACCAGCAGCTCCATATACCGATTCCCCATAACAAGTTCAGCTGTAGAATAATGGCGGCACTTTAAATGATGAAGCAGTTATTCATGACCCTTGGAAGACAGAAGTGGGTGCACACGCACCTGGCTATTGGCAACCATTTTTTGAAGTAACACAAGTTCAAAGCTAAGCGCCTGAGCCACTAGTCATGTAAGCTTTTCCAATAAAACCATATACTGATAAACTACTGACGGAATCACACCAGGGGAAAAGGCTAGAAACATGCCCATTATCTTCCCTACTCACATTAAAACAAGAAACCTACTGGCCATATCTACCTTTGTCAGTTTCGGCACAAAGGATGGGTCGACCAAGGCATACTTTTAGCTGAGTACCAAAATCTAGGGATGAATTAGAGGAAGCTCTATGTGCTGAAAAGATAATTGATATGCCTCCAGGTCGGTGTTGGCTATCAACTAGGAAAATGAAATTTGGCATTCCAGGATAAGCATATCCTTTTCTTATACTGCACCAATCCAACAGTCAATAAAGAAAAGGGGAGAAGAAGTGAAGCGGAGCTCAAAAAAACATAGATTAATAGAACAAGAAGGATTGCTTCTCACTTGAATCATAATCCGGAACTACGGCTCTCACTGCCTTCGAAATGTTCTCGGAAAAAAATGATACCGTCTCAGGACTCTGCATAAGGGTAATCAGAATATAACAAATGAAATGTGAAAGACAAACAAAAAAGGGGAAGGATCTTACCTGATGAAAATTCAGAGGAAGAACATCTGAGGGAGGAGGCACCACAAGAGAATTAGCATTCATCGCAAACCACTCTGAAAAGTGCAAGCCTAGGGATATTTATCTTCTACCAGAATAATGAACATTGGCCTGGTACATGATATTTAAAAGAACTCGTGAATGGATGAAATACCCAAAAAGCCCCTCAAAAGGAGGGGCCCAAAGAAATTCAATTACGAGACCACCCCTCTCTAAACAGCAAGACCATAACCATATAAAATACCACACTTGGATAGCAGAACAAAAAGAGCCAAAGCAGTGACCCTTCACCACGCCCATAGTGTCTCGAGGCTTGAACACCGAGTCTATACCAAACAAAAAAGACAGGGATGAAAAGAAAGAGAAGCAAGGGTGTAGTCAACTGGAAAAAAAATGTAACAATATACAAAACTAAAGGATGTATTCCTTGAGGCACCACCTCAGGATTTGCAATAGGAACATCATTCCCTACCTCGTTAGAAGTTTCATCTACCATCTCAGGAATCGCCCCCTCTAAAGTAGAAGCTTTACCAACACTAGGAACGACACTTTCTGATCCCACCCCAACTTTAAGACTCTGAACATCAGCAAGCTCACAAGAACGCGCTTCAGCAGGACCACTCGGGCCAGGAACATCAACTTCATTAACAACATGAACGGTGTTAACTGCCCTCGAACAAGGGTTGTCAAGATAAAAAAAGTCTCAGATATCTTCAACCACATGATTAGTAAATTAGGTCTCAGATATCTTTAACCACATGATTAATAAATAAGGGGAGGAAGAGATAAAGCAAAATGCAAAAACAACTTTATAATTTAATTCACTATTGAGGGCGAAGTCAGTAGGATCCAAGTCCGCAATTGGTGATGGCGGACTGTTCACCCCCATGAAAGGCCAAGGCAATTCTGGGAGTTGCAGATCATTCACTGGAACATCAACCTCAATAGAAGGAGATACTAGAGTTGCAACAAAAGCAGCAGTACTTATGGCATCTAAAAAAAAAAAGAGAAAGGGAATTCAAAACAAAAAAATGAGCAAATCAAGAGCTATCTGTGAGGTCCATAACAATAGAGGGAAAACATTTAAGGAAAAGTATGACAATCAAGAATTACTTGTGAGATATGCAAAGTCCCTTGAAGAAGAAAGAGATAATGACTCACCGCACCTATCAAAAGAAAACATGATGAAGCCTTAAAAAGGACTTTGAAAGTAAAGGGAAAACAATTAAGGAAAGGCATTACCTTTTAAAGTAAGGTCATTTCGCCCTACCAATGCAGGAACCAGTGATGGCATGGGGGAAGTTCTAAATTTAGCAAGCGCCAATTGCAATCTTGCCTAGTAATTTACGTAATTTGCCGTAACCATAAGAGATGGAACACCACATGTGGAAAGTACTCACGATATATGCATGTTTTCGGATGTTGGGCGTCACGAACCATTGGTCAATCTCCTTGAAAGACATCACTGGAGTGGCTGGAGGCACATCTTGCACCAAGCCAAATTGGGAAAGAACGCCTTGGGGGTTATACACTTCTCTATCCCAATAAGCCCCTTCACTGATAAATTCTTTGAAGGCAGGAAGTTGCCCACTAAGTAATGACAACACAACGGGATGAGCCCAAACAGATAGAGGCAGATTATGAACATTTTGTTGGAAAAGAAAAGACCCTTGTATATGGTCATATATGGGTTCAAAGAACAAGTCAAGGTGGTCTACTTGAAAGGGCACCGGAGAAAAGCCATCAAAACTATTTAAACCCTCTTCCAAAGGAAGAATATGAGGAGAAAGGCGGCCGCGACTCCACTAGAACACCCGAGGACACGTTCGATTGGGATTCCACAAGATACCATCACAAAGGGTAATACTAGAAGTACTTCGATATGAAGGGGCAATGATGGGAAAATACTCCCATAAGAACACTTGTAACAAGCAAATATCAATCATAAAAATTACCTCATAATGACCACAAGAACGCCATAAGTCTAAAGAGAATTGATTAAAACAAAAAGATAAAGACATCACAAATCAACAACTACTTTAAAAGAGTTAAGGTTATCTTCTTAAGGAATTATTCTGTTAATGGAAAGCAAAAGAGATCTCGATCATTTGAGCATTTGTCGTTCAAATGATATTCTGTTTTCTAAACAGGATTATGCTGATATGGAATGACTGAACTTAAGATAGAGTGATCGATGAGATAAAACGTACTAGACCTCGAGTTAATATGGATAACACATGATGATGTTACATGGAATGATTGATCGTGGCCAAAAATGGTTGTAGATCTTTCGTAATTATGGTAGATAATCAAGAGTGTAATTTCGGGTTTTTAGTGGATAATTCCGAAGTTAATAATCGATAGAAAATTGACTAAGAGTTAATTTTTCTACGATATTGGAGCTTGATTAAATATGTCCATCAAGTCCTTTTGATAACTCAAAATCCCTAAATAGAATTTTTTATAATAGTTAATCGGGGACAACCGGTCGACCGCATGGGTCCACCAGTCGTTCGAATTCATTGATGTTCATAGACTGGTGAATTAGGGACAACTGGTTGACGGTCGTCTAGATATACTAGAGTGAACCAGACGACCAATCCTATAAGCAGTCAATCAGTTGACAGAAACCCTTGTGCGGAAAACAAGATTTTGACTTGATTTCCTAGTTTATATTAAGTGGGTATTTGTATTTTAAATACATATACACTTAATATATTTATATATTGAATTATAAATCTTATTTTGAGACATTAATTCAAATATATTAACTTATATAATTAATGATTTTATTTAATTAGATATTTTTCTTTATGGATTTATTTAATTAAATAAGAAAAACTTATTAGGTGTTATTTGAGGGGCAATGGACAATAGGGTTTTTCCTAGCCTCTTATATAAATATCCTATTAGGGTATTTTTCATATACAATAGTAGATCAACATTTTATCTCATTGAGAGGTTTTTAGAAATAAGAGAGGCAGATAAAAATACAAATCACGGTAGTTCATATCAGATTATTGTGATCAAGAGAGTTTTATTCTGGAAATTTCTTGTTGAAGAAGGAGTAGGCTAGTCTTTGAGAAACTTCAAAGGTGTGCCCACACACAAATCGATTTGGTGGATTGAGGATAGCAAAGAAGACCAGTTGGTTGAGGCTCTTCTTGGTGCGATTCGGTTTACAAGAGGTAATTGATTATGTTTTAGTTTATTGTATCCATTATCATGAGTTGGATCCTATTTTGTTTTAAATTTTAAAATGTCCCTTCCACTGTGTTTTCTCTTTTAATTCTAACACTTTCAACCGTTTCATCTGGTCGTTCTTTCATTTGTAAGATTAGATTTCCTCTTCTTTTATTGTTGGGCATTTCTTTGCTCTGTCCTTTAGGTCAAATTGGATGTAATTTGTAGAAGAATGAACTTAAATGTTTTTGAGATGTTGAGCTTTGAATGTGTGTATTTTGAGAAACACTTTGTAATATATTTGGTTAAAACCTCATTTGAAAAAGTTATGGGGACTATACTTCGAAGATTTTTAGAAATGGATTTGGACATTTATGAAGGGAAGTTGAAATTTCTAAGAGATTTATCATGTTTTCTTTGAAAATGGAAAAGGATATGTTTTCTTCCTCTCTAAAAAGGAATATGCATGAAAAATTCTTTCTTGAATTGTTTAAACTAGAGAATGATTTTTGAAATTCGTCTAAAGAAAATTATGAACAATTTTTCAAAGATTCTGTGTTTTAAAACAATTTTTCCTGGAAAGACTTATAGACTAGAAAAGAGATGTTTCAAGGAATTTAGAATGATTTTTGCTCAAAAGGCGGAAGGAAAAATTATGTAAATCTTGGTACGAAAAAATGAAATAAATGCTTGAAAAATCTTTAAATTCTGAAAGTATTTTATAGGATAGTAGAATTAATTACCTTTTGTAGCCTAAATCTTATACTTTGATATTTGTCCATATGGGGTAGGGCTTTTAGAATCATGGACAAAGGCGAATCATCCAGGGAACTAGGTTACGAAGATTGCAATTGGATGGACCAATTCGATGAAGAAATCGTGGAAGGCATTTTGCCACCTTGGATGAAAGATATTATGTCTCGTCAAGAAGATGTGGTGTTGATGGTAAAAGTAGGGGATGTTATGGATATCCATGAAAGTATCCCCGTGAAACGTTCGGCAGAAGCAAGTGTATCTTGGCCATTTGAAAGGGAATTTGGAAGCAAGCGTATCTTGGCCAGCGTTCGTACTGAAGTCAAACCCTTGGTCATCTTTGATTGGTTTAGATTTAGTATGGATTTGAATGGCTTATGATATTTTATCCGGATTCGAGTTGAGGCTTCTGAATACTTCAGAGCAGCAAGATTGGTTAGTGCCCGAGTTTGTGAGATTTTATGAGATTTCTTTATCCATTGGGTTTTGCTTTCCATTCCCAAAACTGATCAAAGACTAGCTCGCTTTTTATTGGATTGCTTCTGATCAACTTATGCCGAATTCTTGGAGGTTGCTTTTGGGGATTTTATTCATTTTCCATAGGATCAAACAAGAGTTCACTCTCAAGGATTGGGCTCACTCAAACTATCTAAAGGAGCATGACTATGAGAAAGGGTAGTATGGCTTCGTCCATAGGAAACACAAGGAACACCTTGTCACGGAGTTGAATAATTGTGACAAGGCCTAGAATTCAAAGTTTTTCTTTGTTTTAAAATAATGTCTTTTGGGCACTGAGGGTGAAAATACCATTTTGTTCGTTTGAGGGAAGATGAGTAAGTAAACAACCTTAGTGATTTCTTTTTAGGTTTTTTATCAACTGGAACTTATTTTTTTTCTTTCTTTTTAGGTTCACGTTTCATCCAAGGCTCAACTTTTTCAACAAATCAGGTGCAGAAGATTTTGTCTATTCGGAAAGAGGACAGGAGTTGTAAAAAATTTCTCGCTCCAATTGACTTCATCGCGGCTGGACTATGGGAGAAATGAGGTATACTTACATCAGAACTTTTTCAACTTCATCATTGTTTATTTTCCATTTTCATGATTTGAGTCGTGTTTTCCTCATGCCTTTGACTTTGTTCAAATGAAATTTCACAGAGCTGACATTTAGCCAACCAGCCATGGTAAGTAATGATAAAGCCAATGAACGCCGCCTAGCCAAGAAAGCAACCAGCATGGAGGTTAATAAAAAGAGGAGGAAGGAGGAAAGGTCAAAGTGCTTCTCCTATTGCTAGTATGAAAGCGAAAGGCTCTTTTGGTCTAGACGAGTCTCAGACTCAAGTTGAAGGCTCCATTCAGTGGGCAAATGGTGCTAAATCTTTTAGGTCTAAAAATTTACTCATATAAGAAATGTGATAAACCTAGTCAAGGATGATGGTACTGTTATCCGCTCCCTACTTGATGCAGTTTTGAGCTCATATCCAAATGCGATCTTTCTCATTACGAAGTGACTCATATTTGAGGTTAAGGAAACAGAGTTCAATAGAGTGGGAATGGCGGGCACGACTTTACAAGCAGCTTGTCAGTCTATTTTCTGTAGTATGCCCCTCATGAGAAGGGTTAGGATATATCTTTGCTTTTTACCTTTAGGTCGAAACTTGTTGTACGCGTGTGAAGATGGCTGGTCTGAACGGACTTGTGGTTCAGATGATTTTTTGTAGCTGCAAGATACAATCATCGACCCTCCAATGCTTAAGTTGGTAGGGTATTGAGTGGAAAACTTAAAATAAAGAAAATTAATGAGATTTGAAATGTAAAAATTAAAAATGATACTGTTTTAGGTATATGGTGTTCCAACTATTGTTAATATTCCATTCATATGCTACTTATAATTTGTAAGCTCCGTTTCCAATGATCTTGGTTATTTTGTACGGTCCTTTCCAGTTTGGTTTGAGTTTTCTGGTGCTGATTTCTTTTGTGTTTTGGAACACCTTTCAAAGCCAACTCCCGATTTAAAACGTACAGATACATACGTCTGTGTAGTAGTACCGGCGAGTTATTACTAGTATGTTTCTATATGTATGGCTACCTTTATGGTGTCAAGTTCAAATTTTAAATGTTTGTCATTCCAATTGGTAGATGCAAATTAATATATCTAGCAGTTGGGACTCCAGTCTTGATTGGGATGGTTGCTTCTGATCCGAATGCAAGTGAAAATAGAGTTTTGCATGTTGAAGTCGATGTAGTGGTTCTATACGGCCACATAATGCCTAGAAGTTCATCTGGTCCCCGTCATTTAGCTTTTTTGAGCCTTTTCTTTAATGCTCCCACAATGGTTTTATTTGTTTATTTGGCTTCCCCATTGGTTTGAGGATGTCGTGGCATGTTGAAACTTAGCTTTATGTTCCATTCGTTGCATTAATCCTAGAATCCATGGCTTATAAATTGGGATCCATTGTTGATTACGATCTCATTTGTGACTCTGAATCTTCAGATGATATTTTTCCTTGCGACGTTTTTTACTTCCGTGTCTCGATCTAATTAAAGCTTCTACTTCTACTCATTTAGTGAAATAGTCCATGAGTACTAGCATCAATTTTAGACTGAAAATTTTTCCTATGATATACATCTCCCATTGCATGAAAGGCCATGGTGTGGATAATGTAATTAACAATTCTAGAGGTTTTCTTCGGATTAATGTGAACCTTTGACAGTTGTCACACTTTCGTATGTATTCTTTGGAGTCGGCTCGCATGGTTGGCCAATAGTTTTGTGTAGATACTGCATTGTACGCTAAACGTCTTGCTCCTGAGTGGTTCCCACATTCTCCTTTGTGAAGCTATGCTCTAATGTATGAAACTTGGCTATGTTTGACACAGGTCAAGTATGGTCCAAAGTACGACCTTCTGAAGGGCTTTCCTTTGATGATTTTAAATCTTGTTGCTTTGTGTTTTATTCAGTGGGCTTCATGCTTGTCATCCGACAATGCGTCATTTTGAATGTAGTTGAATAGATGTGTGATCCAAGTATTTTGGATTGTTAGCTCGGATGCGTTTTCTTTCTCTTCCTGTCAACCGTTTGTATGTCCTTGATGGATCTTGGGGAAGGAATATTGATGAATGAATAGATTTGATCCAAATTGGCTTATGTGTCGAGTTTAACGATGACGTAGCCTATAAATTTCTCTTAAGAGACTCCAAACACACACTTAGTGGGATTAAGTTTCATATTATACTTGCATAGAATTTTGAAGGATTACCCTAGATGTTCTATATGTTGTTTTGCTTGGAAGGATTTTACCAACATGTCGTTGATATAAACTTCTATAGTCTTCCCCAATATGCCAGAGAACATCTTGTTGACTAATCTTTGATAGATGGAAACAATGTTTTTGAGTTCGAACATAATTACTTTGTAGCAGGATAACCCACATTATTTGATGAAAGACATCTTTTCTTGGTCACTCAGATGCATGAAACTTAGAAGCTCGTGTCTAGCCGTGGCATTTACTAGCATATCAATGTGTGAGAGTGGGAATAATTCTTTTGGGCAAGCCTTATTTAGGTCGGTGAAGTCGATACAAACGCGCCACTTTCCGTTCTTCTTCTTGACTACGACCACGTTGGCTAGCTAGTCTGGATATTGAACTTCTCATATGGATCAAATATCAATGAGTTTTTGTATCTCATTATTGATTACTTTGTTTCACTCTAGTGCAAATTTTCTCCTCGTCTATTTGACTGGCAGGTAATCTAGATCCACTTGTAGGCGATGCATAGCCACTTTCGGATATTCTTATGATATCTTCATGTGACCAGGCAAAATAGTTGTGGTTCTCTTTATCGAAGTTGAACAGTCTTCCCCTTAGTTTAGGTGTGAGTCTAGCGCCTATCTGAACTTTATGTTCTGAGAAGTCTGGATGAATTGATATCTCGTCTATATCTTCCTGGTAATGTTTGACTCCTTGAGCCCTATTATCTTGTCTGCATTCAAAAAGAGAATATTTGCAGAACTTCCATTGTCCATGAGTATCCATTTAGTCAGACAATTTGTAACACAAAGAGATATTACTAGGGTGTCGTAGTGTGGGTTGTAAAGATAATATGATTTTGGTGAGTTGAAACTAATTATCTGAGAAGGCTGTGAGATATCTTGATAAGTTTTTCTTAGGTTTGGGTTGATCACATGAAGACCCTATTTTTTAGCTGGGGCATAAGTGACTCTGCACACTTCGGATCCTCCGGTAATGACATTTATCATCCATTCTAGTCATAGTGGGTTTGGTGGTGTCAATCCCCTTCTGTTATTGCAGTGATCTGCTACTCATTCCCTGGTTGTTTTCCCCTGTTCAATCAAAAGGTCTTTGAGATGGCCTTGCTTCAATAGTTCTGCAACTTTGATGTGGAGAGCCATACAATATTCTGTGTGGTGGTCATGATTCTCATGGAAATCGCACCACTTTTGGGTGTCTCTCGATTTGAGCAGAGACTTCAGGGTTGTTCTTGTCATGATTTTAACAGAATTTTAGTGATTTAATCAGAATTTTTACTTTGGTTATTTTAACAGAATTTTTATTTGGATGATTTAAACATAGTGAATTTGTGTTTGTTTCATGATTTGAATCACGATTCAAACAATAAAACAGAAAGAAAAAAAATAGAGAAGATTGTTATGGGAATTTTTATCAC
>WUAT03055328.1:0-13577 GCA_010015005.3 Ulmus americana
CAACGCACATGGGTAGGCGAGGAAAGGTTCAAGCCACTTATAACCATGTTAGAGCACATTAGAAGCAAAATCATGGACTTGATTTTCACTAGGCAAAAGATTGCTTCTAGATGGGAACAACCTTTGACACTAGATGTTTTTGGTAGAATGAAGCTACTGAAAAGAAAATCTAGGTATGCTGAGGTAATAAGGTGCCACCTCTATGAGATTGAAGTTGTGCTTTTCGATTTGAGAGTTGCTGTAAAGCTTGACAATCAAAGATGTGATTGCAATTCTTAGGAGTTAAAGGGCATACCATGTGTACATGCTCTAGCTTGTATACACTTCATTAGAGCAAATGTTGAAGACTATGTGGATCCTTATTTCATAGTTGAGAACTGGAGGAAAATATTTGATGGGGTAGTTCATCTAATACCCAATAGGATTTACTAGCCCCAATTTCCAGAAGCTGCAATGCTATCTCCACCTCTACCGAAAAGGCAAGTTGGCAAGCCTAGGGTGCATATGACAAGAGCAACTGTGGAGTAAGAACCAGTTGCCACCAAAGCAATCACTGTCAGGTGTAAACTGTGTAAGCAAACTGGTCACAACAAAAGAAGTAGTACAATGAACCCAAATAAGGGTAAAAAGCAAGAGGATAGGAAAAGGAAGACGCAGTACTGCTACTACTTCAACCAATGCACAACCTTCTCAGCCTTCAGAAGTCAACCAAGTGGTACATGTTTTGACCCTTACTTCGGCTATTGAAACTATACTTTGACACTTATATGAATTGTGTTGCTCTGCCTATTTTATATCTACTAGTATATTTGGACTGTTTATATCACAGCTACTGGTTTTTTAGATTTTTAAAAAGCATTAATGGTTGTTCGTAAAAATATTTGTTGTTATAGGAACATGTGGAGCAAAGGAGGGTGCTTAGGAGGTCACAAAGGGTTGCACAAGCTATAGGGGTTACCTCCCAGCCAGATGATGCAATGCCTCAATCTCAAGTCACCCAAGACTCGGACTGGTCTAGACTGTAAGATGCAATAGGACAATTTTTTGGTTCTTTTGGTTACTTTAAATGCTCGGCATATTGAGCTTAGCGTAACATCAATGTTTATGTATTAACAACTTGGTAGCTTAACTAGTTTAGTACTTTTTTTTTATGACTTTGAACTCAACATGATGTCCTCTGACTTGTGTTTTTTGGAATGTTGATGTCTGCAGTTTATAAAAATTTGGTACAATGATATGTCCTGTAAGTATTAACATTATGAAGTGAAATGTATGCTTTGGTTATTTTATATGCCTTTTTTGAACAGGGTCCTTAGGTACACATTTTGAGTTATGGTTCAGTTATTACAATCTCTACAATTGCATTTTCTTTTTTGCATGATACACACAAATTTTATGAGTTTAAATAGATAAACATCCTCCCAATTTGTGTAAATTGAACCTGATATACAGATAAACTAGTTCAAACATGAAAGACACATTTTTGCACCAATCTAAAAAGGGAACCTTTCATTACACCAGCCTCATAATTTTTGCACAATAATCAACAACTGCTACTAAAACCAACAACATAAATATCCTAACACAAATACTTTACTTTTTTAGGTCTAATCTTTTCAATGCAATGTTGTTACAACATCCAACAATAATAATAGAACATTCAAAAATTAAAATAAACCAAACTAATAAAACTCCAACCATTTGTATTCAGATTTGCTTCGCTTTAACATTACAATAAAAAATAGCAGAATTACACAGCAAAGCAACATCATTACAACAACCTTAATACTCCTACCACTATCATATCCATAATTTTCAACATTGCTTTAACACACATCCTCTACACTATCAAGATTGTTAACCATTTTTTGCCTTCAAACTGACATAACTCCATCATTCTCATCATCAACAAATGGGTTGTCATCTTCCAATCTCCACCACTCAAAGAACCCACACCTATTCAAATGGCAACGAAAAAACAACCTCTGCGGATTATCAACACTCTCAGTGGTCATGACTTCGGCTTTCCTTCCACAATGACATCTCCTATTGCGAAACCATATATCACTTCTTTCATCCCTTGAATTGTGACTTGAAGAAACCTATAATAAACCCAACATACATCCAAACAAAAAAAAGGAAAACACTATCAAACCAATTTCTTAACAACCAAAGGCCGTAAACCAATTTCTCGATTACAAGGGACAAGGTAAATCAAAAACCCTAAACTAAATAGAAAAATGAATAAAATTAACACAAAACCCTAATCCCTCATGAATCAATCAAGCTCTAGCACACGATATAGAAGGTGCCTAACACAATACATACCCTTTGCGACATTGAATACTTCCCACTTTTACTCCTCCTTGTCGATTCGCCTGGGAAAATTTATTTTATTTATTTATTTTTTCATATTCGGGTTAGGGAAGAACACATGGGTGAAGAAATGAAGAAGATCTTTCAAAATTTTAATTTCATAAATGAATACAACAGATCCCAAAAAACAATCCAAATCATAAGGAATGTTTGGTTACATGGATAATACAATAATTTTTGTTATCATGGAAATAGAAAATACAAAAAAGGATAGTTTCGACATTAAAAAAAAAAAAGAACCGGAGGATATGCGAGTGTAATTATGGCAAACAAGGATCCCTTTTTGATATTTTTCAAAACTCGAGGTATTTATTGAAACTTCGTCAAACTAGAGGGTACTAAAATATAATTTCCCCTTTTGAAAATAATATTTCTCTCTCATTCCACTCATTTATCATTTCTACCAAACAACTTGAATGATTGTTGTTCTCTTCTCCATCTTTCACATTCTCCATACTTCCTACTCCCTTTCCCTCCAACCAAACATAGTGTAAAAGTGATTCTTTTATTGTTATTGCAAATTTGCAATATACTATATTATGACACATGCCAACTTAGACCATCTCCAATGCACATGCCAATGACAATCTTAAATTTGCTTCAAAAAGTAGTAAAATATTATATATGCATGACATTTTAGCATTCTTACTCCAATGTAAATTACTATTTAAAATACTATAAATTATAAAAGTCAACAAAATAATTAATAGAATAAATTAAATAATGGCATTTTTGTAATTAAAAATAAAGAAAATTTATTATAAATAACATTTTTGTAATTAAAAAGGTTGATCATTTATTATTTAATGGTATTTTTGTAATTAAAATGGTGCATTTATTGCAGTGATAAATTTGCAATATGCTATACTTGAGTGCAAATTTGCACTTAAGTATAGCGTATTGTAAATTTGCCACAACTTTTAACATTGTATTGGAGAAGTATTTTTTCACAATATGCCAAAATATAGAATTAGCACACTTATTTAACATTGCATTAGAGATGCTCTTAGCCTTAAATATAACATATTGTAAATTTATCACAGTTTTTAGCATTGGATTGGAACATTATTTTTTCATATTATGTCAAAATAAAAAATTAACATAAATATTTAACATTGTATTGAAGATGCTCTTATTTCATTGTGTCTATTGACAATGCTCTATCTTAGCATAATGTTTATAAAAAAAAATCTCAAATGCAAAGCTGAATGTTCATATCAAATTTGACATATGATATACTTGATGCAAAATTTAGCACAAGTAGTATGACATATATGACACAACATAAATGCTCTATTCTAATTATAAAAAAGCCATTAAATATATATTTAAAATCTTTAAAATAATTTGATCATTAATACTCATTGATGAACATTTAAATTATTCCATTTATATTATTTTATTTATTTAAAACCAATCAAAATCAATTCTATATTTTGTCCAAAAAAATCAATTCTATATGCAATTAATATTAATTGTATTATTTATTTTTATGAATTTATCTCAAATAGTATTTAACCACAATGCTAAAATATTGTGCCAAATATAAAATTTTGTTATTTTTTATGCCAAATTTGACATTGATATTGGCATTTGCATATGCAATGGAGATGGTCATATAATCGAATATTTATATGCTTTTTATATTATATTAGGGTCAGATTCAAGGGACACTTTTTTATACAATTTTTTACATCAATTTCAAACCATTGGATGAAAGCTCATCTAATGGTTAACAATTATTTTAGAACTTAAAGCACATGTTAAAATGCCCATTTAAATAAAATAATATCTAATTTTATAATTTTTCTAAAATCAACCCTAAAATATTTAAATCAAATAATCTAATTTTAATAACTTGCCCAAACTAACCTTAAAATTTTACTACTCTCTTACAACCACACAAACCCACTGCCCCAACCCATCACTGCCACTCGCATAAGCTATTCACATATGGTGAGTTCTAGTTTTTTTACGATGGCAAAAGTGTGAGTCGGCGGCAATAGTGACCAACAAACGAGGGCGGTGGCTGGCGGTGACTTGGGTTAGAGGTAGTGGGTTTACGTGGTGGGGGTGATAGAGTAATAAAATTTTAAGGTTGATTTTGAAAAAGTCATAAAATTAGATTATTTGATTTAGATATTTTACGGTTGATTTTGAAAAAGTTATAAAATTAGATTTTTGATTTCCATATTTTAGGGTTGATTTTGAGAAAACTATTAAATTAGATTATTTGATTTAGATATTTTAGACTCGATTTTGTGAAAATTATAAATTAGATATTCTTTTATTTAAATTGGTATTTTAACATGTACTTTAAATTTTAAACTAATCCTTGACCATTAGATAGGCTTTATCCCATGATTAGAAATTTGTGTAAAAAATGTGTAAAAAGTCTGTTCCTTCAACTTGACCCATTATATAATAATATCAGTGTCAATAACTTTAACCACTAAAAAGAATTATAATAATTTAATAATAAAAGACATGAAAAATAATATTAATAGAGCCGAAAAGATTAACGATAATAACAATATCAATAATTTAGTTACTTAATAGAGATAATTGTAACAATAATAAATACAAAACAAATAACACACGGTGATGCCTAACTATTTAAATTATAATAACTCAGTAAAAATAATTAAAATAATATTGACATACTACTTGTAAAATACTAGAACAAAAACGACGAATCACAAAAATAAAAAATTAATATCAAAATAATTTAACAATAATAATAAGAGTAGTATATCGAAAGTATCAATACCAGAAAACACAAAAATATTTACAAGAATGGCCTTTTTAAAAACAACAACAATCTCAATAATAATAAGGGATAATTACGTTTTAGTATCCTGTAATTAACCATAATTATAGAAATGACCCCCAGTTTTAAAAAACTCCCATGTGTACCCTGACGTTAACCATAATTACGCATAAGGGCCTACGCCCTGTAACTCTTTAGAAAATGCCAAAAATACCCTTATTCTTAAGCAGAATAAGGGAATAACCTATATTTATCCTTATTCTGGTTACCAAACAGACCAGTTTGAGAAAGATATTTTCTATTTTATTGTTGTTTCCCAAGAGAAGCCTTTTTAAAAACAGATAGTCAACATATATATAATTAGTTTGATTTGAAAGTTTGAAAATAAATCGTGGTTTTCCTCTGCCCAAAAAATTAGGGTTCAACGTCTTAGGAAAAAATTTGAGATGTCAAGAAGGAGTAGGAGTGAAGCATTTCCAACACAGCAGGTTGGTTATTCTTTAAATCAATCTTGATTTATTATCGGTTTTGGTGTTGTAGTTGTAGCAAGGATCTTTGGATTTGATCTGTTTTGGAGTGAAAGATTTTGTTTTTTTTTTCTTCTGGTTTTTACTATTTAATACTCTTCATCTTCGGGAAATAATATTCCTTTCACCCATTTGTAGTATGAAGTGTTTTGTAGTCAAAGATATGTTGTCCTGTGTAATGCACACAAGGTGTTTGATAATATGCCTAAATGAATATTATTATTTTTTTATTTTTTTTATTGTGTATTAAACATTGCAGGTGGCTTTTTGGTGAACTAATGATATATGTTTGCATTTTAAAGAATTTTACGTTGTGTTTTGGGAACGTTTGGCTTGATTAATTAATCAGAAATTAATGCAGGTGGCTTTGAACTCAATTAATGCTTTGAGGATTGAAAGAAGACTGAGATTTCGTAACAGAAAATGTCACTGTGGAGTTAGAGCAGAAGTGATGATAAGCGATAGTCGAGATAATCCGTTTCGTTTGTTTTTTAGGTGTCGAACTAAGAGTTGCAAATATTTTGAGTGGTGGAGTTTGGATGCTGATAACCCTCATTTGGAGGAGGAGATGGAAGGAATAACTTCTAGTGCTTGGGGCCATGACGGTTCAAGTAGCAACGTTGGAGAAGGAGGTGTATGTAGGGAAGACAATGAAGTTGAAGTTGTACTTGAAGGTGTTAGGGGTTTAAGAACCATTGTGTTGATGTTGTTTGTGATTGTATTAATCCTTCTTATTATTATTGTAATGAAATGAAAAACATATTGGCAGACTTCATTTTGATGAAATTTAAGGTGTTTTTTTTTTTAATGAAATGAAGGTAGTATTTTATGAGATTAAAGATGGCCTTATGGTGATTGCAATGTTATAAATTAGTGCAAAACTCTTTGACTCAATTGGCGGATGAAATGCACAAAATAGGTTGTCCATGACATTGATTCAAAATAGGTGCACAAAACTCTTGGATAATATGTGTAAAAATCAGTTGGATAATATGTGCACAAAATAGGAGCACAAAACTGTTGTATAATATGTGCAAAATTAGGTGCACAAAACTATTGGAGGATTGGTGCCTT
Organism: Ulmus americana; assembly: GCA_010015005.3. Classification (NCBI taxonomy): domain Eukaryota; kingdom Viridiplantae; phylum Streptophyta; class Magnoliopsida; order Rosales; family Ulmaceae; genus Ulmus; species Ulmus americana. The sequence continues at coordinate 6,748 of WUAT03055328.1, forward strand.
TGTTTGCTATTCAATTTAAACAAGGAGTGGTCCATTTGAAATATAGAGTGGCCAATGACATTGATTCCATAACAAATGCTAACCAAAACAGTAGCTTACAATTTCTTCACAATATGTTTAATAAATACATCCTTACAAGGTTTCAAAAACAGCCATAAACAGTTTGAAACATCTTGGAACCCAAAAAAACAGCATAATAGTTAACATAATCATACAGCTACCATAATTAGTGGCATACCAAGCACAGCCTAATTAACCAAAAGTGTATCAAAAAAATCCTTCCCACCTGCCTAACAGCCATTCTAACCAAAAGAGTATCAACAAAATCCTTGCTACCTGCCTAACAGCCATGCTAACCAAAAGAATAAGATAAACACTACTAAATCAAACAAGGACAGAAGTTCATGGGAAATTTTATAGCTCTGATAACTGGGAAAGTGGAAAAGCTTCGTCTTGACCCTGTGAGCTGCATGCACTTGGTTCGTATCGACTCCGACTCCTCAACCTCATACGTAAATCAGTTGGCTGCACCTGAAGAATAATTACATGTATGAGTTGCATAAAAATGTATATGCAATGTGTAAAATTGGATTGAGATGTCACCTTTTGAGATGTACGAGGTGTTTGTTGAGCCTCTGAGCTGCCTTCCGCTGCATGGGCCGTCTTCCTCTTCCTAGGAAGCTGAGTTTTATCCTTACAAGGGTTGTCTGGGCACCCTCTTCTGTTATGGCCCCTTGCTCCACAAATTCTGCAAGTCACATTAAATGCCCGGGTTGTGACAGGCCTACCCTCACCAGTAGCCCTGCTTCTGTGCTTTTTTGGGCGACCTGGTTGTCTCTTGGCCATTGGAATTTGTAGGAGATCATCATCTTCAAACTGTGGCCACAGCAGCATGCTCGGGATTGGATGGACAACGTCTGATAAGGTACGCCTCCAAGTTTCTGTCCTAAAGTAGGGTGAACAATACTCAGCAACATCTCCCCGTACAGTGTTGATGCATGCTAGTGCATGCACACAAGGAATGCCCCGAAGCTCCCATGCTCCGCAGTCACAACGACCACCATCTAGCTGGACACCTACCCTTACTCCATTGAGTTCAACCTGGAACTCATACAATCCTCCCCTCACTACACTAGCATGCCTGGATACCCTGTTAAGCGCTGCAATTCTGCCTTGAACATCTGGTGTTAATACACCTTTCCACCTAGTGGCGACCTGAAGTCTGGTATAGATCAGATCCATGATCTTGGATCTAATTAACTCCAACATAGAGATCGGTGGTAAATACCTAACACAGTAAAGCAAGATGTTAGTTAGCCACTTAGGTTAAACAACACAATATAAAAAATCGAAAAAACATGAATGGAGTAATTACCTTTCTTCATCAATCCAAGCATTAAAACTCTCCACGAAATTCGAAGTGATATGCTCACACTTCGAATTGGTGTCCATAGCATGAAAGGCCCAAATTCTTGGATCCAACACATTCAACCACTCAAAAGCTTCCAGATTTTCTGCTCTGATCTTCTGCATTGCCAGTTGAAACTCATGAACATTCGGGGCTTTCGCTGCCTCCCAGAAGTAGTCTCCCAGACCGGTTTGCCTAAACTTCTTTTGGAAGTTCTGAAGGATGTGGTGGCAACAACATCTGTGTGTGCAACTAGGAAGCACGTCCTGAATAGAACTAACCAACCCCTAGTACAACCCAAAAAACAAGCAACGTTAGTTATATCCACATTAACTCAACACTAAGAGGGGAAAAAAATGAAAAAAATAAACAACTTCTTACCTTTTGCCTGTCAGAGACAATGCACCAAGGTTTCACATCCATATCCCTCCCAATAGCTTCCTTTAGCAGCAACAAAAACCAAGTCCAAGTCTCTTGGCTTTCAATCTCAACTATTGCGTAAGCCAAAGGAAAATATCCCAAATTTGCTTCCACTGAGATGGCAGCAAGTAAAACACCACCATAGGGTCCTTTGAGATGGCACCCATCAATTCCAACTATAGGCCTACAACCCACTAGAAATCCTCTCTTACATGCTTCCAAACAGATAAAAATCCTTTGAAAGTGTGGGTGTCCACCCAACTCATCTACCTCACTTTTCACTATTGCCAATGAACCTGGATTGGTCCGTATGACCATATAGGCATACCATCTTAGCTTCTCAAACTCCTCGATATGAGATTGCAAGGAACCACCTCTTGCCTTCACCCTTGCCCTAAAAAGCTTAGCCTTACTTAGTCCAGTGACACCATATTTGTCTTTCAGCTTGTTCTTCATATTCTTCAAACTCATGTTTGGGTCAGCTAAAAAATCAGCAGCTAGAGCCTTTGCTATCCAACCTGAATTTGCATTCTTGTTATTCCTCACAGCCTGGCAGAGATGTACATTATGAAAGGTCTTCACCATCATAAACAGCCTACATGGAGATAGTGAAGCATGTATTCTCCACTCACAACCTGTTGAAGCACACTTGTAGGTGCACCTGCTCCTGCATGCCTTCACACACTTCAGCTCAAAACCTTGTTCAACAGCATAATTTACTAGACACTCTCTGAAATGTTTGTTATCCCTGAAGCGTTGATACAAACCTAACTGCACTTTTCCACTAGCATCATGAATGGGAATTGGAATTGGCAGTTGGGTCCTAATAGGTGGCCTTCGTCTTGTATTGCTTCCCGCAGCCACATCATCATCTTCCTCTGTATCACTTCGCTGCCGCCCCCTGTTTATAGCTTCTTCCTCAGTCATGTTTCGTTCAATATGTTGCTCATCATCACTTGAATCCACCACAAATGATCCGAGTGATTCGCTATCCCCAGACTCAACAACTTCCTCTGTCCAACCTGGATCATCCTCACTATCATCAGAAGAATCATCATCACTTTCATAAGAAGAAGCATCATCGCTTTCATCAGAATAATCACCTTCAACTCCCCTGTTAACATCTTCAAAAGATCCCTCTTCGAACTCATCATCACCCACAGGCTCATCCCCCACTGGCACATCACCCGCTGGCACATCACCCACTGGCACATCATCCTTTGCCATATCACCTTCTACCACACAAGCAGCATCCAAATCACCCACCACCATATCAGTTTGTGCCATATCATCCACTAGTTCTTCAATAGCTTCAACATTATCAGTGGGCTTCTGAGCTCCTCCATACACAACTACGGCACACTCACTGCCTACAACAGCTTCATCCTCAATCTCCCAAAGTCTGGCACTGGATTTACCTTGCTTATTAGAGGTCCCCTCAAGATCAATTGTGGTCTCAACCTCGTCAAACCCAACAAACAAATGAATTGGATTAGCTGTGTTAACATTCTTTGCAAACATCCGCATCACTGAAGAATCATCCACTACTAATATTACACCCTCTGTTCCTCTCACCTTTGCTGAAATGGTGATATTGAGTGTTCTCTCCCCAGTAAAGTCATCTTGCACATAAAGCTCCTCACACAATGAAGAACACAGCCCCATGTAGTTAAAACGATCTTCATCAACCTTCCAATCCAACAGTGTGTCTTCATGGTGAATTAGCAGAGTATGAATTCTATCAACCATCCTACAAATGTATATAAGTTAATAACATTAGATAACAACATTGACTACGAAGTGAATGTCACTGATTAAACAAAAAAAAAAAAACAAACAAACCAACTCCAGTATTGATCAACCTATCATAACAGTTAACTTATATTAACCATTGAAACAGAGCAACACCTCTGCATGATAAAACAACAAACGAAATGCACATTTTTAATACTAAACTTACACAAACAATAAGAGTGACTCTGTAAGAACAATAAAAGTGACTCTGTAAGGTTTTAAAAATATATATTAATAATTTTTCAGTTTCAACACTTCAAATAAAAATGCAGACAACAATATGTAAACCACCTCGGTATACACCAAAAAAAAAAACCCTAAAATACAAACCCTAAAACAGAAAATAAATATACTAAAAAATAACCAAAATCTAACAATCAAACAAGACAATCTAAGTTAAACCATCCAACAAAAAACCAAAAATATATAAAAAAAAAAATTTATTTAAAAAAAAACCCATTTCATATATCGAAATGTATAACATCCTTGCGAACATCATACTTCCTCCAACCATCAACTAAACTCTATTCCACCATTGTAAAAATCAGAAACGATTAGAACTTACTAACCTCTTCTTTTTCTTCCCCACCAAGTAAGAAAAACGAACCAAATCGTCAAAAGCTTCAACCCAAATAGCAAGAAAACTTCATTCCTCGGAGTTTTTAGTAGACTAGAACACGAAAGGAACAAACTTTGTTCAAGGATCAAGCACGACCAAGAGCTTCAGACAGCGTTAATGGTGAAAAAAAAATGGGTTTTTTTGAGCACTCAGAAAAACAAGAGGAAACGTTTGGGTTCCTCACAACTCATTCGCGCCTTTAGTTTGTTTCTTGCTTTCAACAAAACGGCACAGTTTAGGTAATTTTGTTAGTGATTGGCAACAGGTTTACCCAAAACCATCAGTCCCACAAAATAAATCAATTTAACTCCTTCAATTTTCAATTGAGGGTAAAATCGACATTACACAGGGCCGTAGGCCCTTATGCGTAATTATGGTTAACGTCAGGGTACACAGGAGAGTTTTTTAAAACTGGGAGTCATTTCTGTAATTATGGTTAACTACAGGATACTAAAACGTAATTATCCCGAAAAAATAACTATGAATTTTTGAAATATCGGAAACAGCCTAATATATGATTTGAGGGCAGAACTCGATGTGTGACATTATATTAATTTCACAACGAATATCGTATGACGTATTTTCTCTAATAGACCTATTAAGTAATTACTTATATTACTCTAAAATTTTGAAAATGCGATGTTCTGAAGGACCTTAACATTGTGTCATTAATACAAGACAACCTTTTACCGCTATGTTCACTTTTAAATAAGTTTTCCTTTTATCAAATACAGAAAACAAGAATAGGATGTTTAATAGGTTCTCAAACGGTTAAATCGAATTAAGTCCCCGACAAATAAACTGGTACTAAATTAAATTCCATCTAGAGATAATAACGAAAAGATTATGTTGTATTCTTTCCACAAAAATAATTTTCTTTAAACACTAGTCATGAAGAAAAGGTTTTGAAAATTAAATTAGTTAGGGAAGTTTTTAAAGAAAGAAAATAATAATAATAATAATAATAATAATAATAAAAAAATTTACCTGAGCTTCAAGACCTTTTTCTGACATAAGGAGTTTTGACGATTAATAAGGGTCGGGTGTTCACAAGGCTCCGCAGTGCTAATCAACGAAGGTCGCATCGCTGAGCTTGGTTTGGGGATTCTTCTAGATCTAGTCGTTGTGGCACCACAATTATGAAGCTGCGAAGTTTTGAATGCTCCATTGGATCTGGAATTAGGGTTGGGGGCCGCAGTGCTAAGGCTTTTTTTGAGGAGGATTTTGCCAAAGTCATCTAATGCTGTAGGCCGTAACTCTTTTTGGTCTCCACTTTTGCTTCAGTCTTTTCAAACATCAATCTTCTATTAAAACTCATCATAATGCCCGAAAATATATCAAGAAACACACGGTAAATCCGATAGTAACACTCGCAAAATATTGTTACTTAATATATCACATTTAACTTTAATTATCTCCAAATAGCACTCCATAATTATCGTTCTAAGTGTAATTCATAGCACTTATCAAGTGGTTCTTTATTTGAACCGCCACTTAAAGTGAATAGCATTACGTGGCTGTATAGGACAACTTAATGAATATTAGGGGGGGGTGGGAAAACACCACTGTCTTTACGTAGATTTTAGGGGACGGTTCTTTATAATAACCACCACTTAGGGAATATTTGGTACACTTTATAAGGATATTGTACTATATTATCTTAATACAATATAGTGTTTGGTAAAATTTATACACTATATTATATAATACAATACAGTCTGTATTATTTAATTCATAAAAAAAACCTATATATTAGACCGTATTATAATATTTAACTTATCACTTTGTATTAATCAAAATAAAAATTTAAACTTTTCTTCTTCTTTTTTAAATGTCACACCAATTACAAAAAGACCCCCAATTTTCAAAAATATAAAATCAGTTCCATACATATTTAATAAATTTCACTCAGGTATCTTCATACTATCAATTTTTTAAAAAATCCCAAGATTATCTTTCTAATTCTAATAAAAATTTAAAATTAAATACATTAAAAACTAGAGATAATTATATTTTGCATCACAAGTCCCTAAAATATTATAATATCAACAATTTGGTTCCGAAATAAATAAATAAAAAAATCTTCTTTTTTATTTTTTTCTTTTACTTTTATTTTTATTTTTCTATTCTTTTATTTTTTTTTCTTCTTCTTTTCTTTTTCGTCTCTGGTTGCTACTTCTTTTTCTCTTTTTTTCATTTTCATCACCTAATGCTCGCCCCATCTACCGAGAATAAAAAAAATTCTATTTTTTATTTTTACTTTTAGTTTTTTTTTTCTTTTCTTATTTGTCTTCTTTTACTTCTTATTTCACTTTCTATCTTATATGTCCATCTCATCTGTGAAGGGTTGTAAGTTTTTTATGTTCATCTTCTGTTATTTCTTCTTCCCTTTTTTGTCTTATTTGCCCGCTCTGTCTGTACGCGTTAATTTTTTTTTTTTTTCACTTTTATTGTCTTTTTCTTTTCTTTTTCGCCTTTTTTTTAATTTTTTTTTATGTCTGTCTCATTCACGAGGGGTTGTAAATTGTTTTCTTCCTTTTTTTTTCCCTTTTTTTTTTTTTCTCTTTTTCTTCTTTTTTTTTCTTCCTT
>WUAT03055439.1:0-13577 GCA_010015005.3 Ulmus americana
TACACCACCATTTCACTATTCCGGCCACTGATCTTAAATCCGAGACTACCGTTAGTCTCTTCTCGTCGTTCCGGACTCAATGGTATATATTACCAACCCAGAAAATAAATCACCATCAAAATCTCTCTCTAACCCTCTCTCTCTGTAACCCAATCCACTACCAAGCTCAAAAATTGAAACTTTAATGGTTAGGGACGGATTAGACTTACCAAGGAACATCGCTGTGCTCTTAGATCGAGAGAAAAATCGAATTTCCTTGCTTGTTTCCCCTACTTCTCTTTCGGCTTGCACTCTCGGTTCTCAAACTTAACAAACCCTTATACTTTGCTCAATAGTTTCTCTCTCTTGCTCCTTCTATTTTTAGCCAATATAAGGCCTTTTAACTAACCCACATAAGGTCTAAATATCAGAGAAAAGTCAGGTTCAAATGGGCCTAGTGCAAGTCGGTTTACTTGCTCCAAAAGTCTCACATCCAAAACATTTTTTTTTCTCAAACTACCATGTTCCGGGCACCTGTTAAACTAAACTACCGGGCGACCGAACCATGCTTTTTCACGAGTCCCAGCCTTGGTCAACAATTTCCACGCTGAGCAACTAAAGTTGCATTAAATGCAACTTTTCATTCCCTTACCCTATCATCTTCCATTCATCATCACCCTTTCCTTATATATATATATAATTTAAACATTAAAAACATTAAACTAAAAAAAAAAAACTTTTAATAATAATAATAATAATCTTATTATTATCATTCTTTTCAACTTTTTTAAAATATATATATATATATATATATATATTTTCTTTTCTTAAACATTAAATTTTTAAACAATAATAATATTAATAATTATTATTATTATATCATTATTAATATTACTATTTCATTTAACTATTTTCAAAAATCATATTTAGAAATTATTTTTAATAATTTCTTTACTTTAACTTAATTCCGAAATTCTGAGACATTAGTTTATTAATGTACATTATCTTACTATTATTGTCAAGAATTTTATTCGGTAATAATAACGGAATTTCGAACCACATTAACTTGCATATACACATAATATGCACATTCAAACATTTCAATTACGATAATTTCCTGAGCATACATTTATTTTAATTACTGCTAATTAATCACATTTAATTACAGTAATTGCACATTAAGAAAAGTTTAATTTTCTCGGGGTTTACAATGGTGGAGCATTTTTCCCTTGTGGAGCGGAATTAGAAGATAAACCATGAATATAATAGCAGCAATCGATGAGGTGGCAGAGTCAACTGCAATGGGAATATTTCTTGTTCTGGCGAGTTCCGGGCACCCGGTTGGAAGCATTACCGGTCGCCCAATTGTTTAGGGTTGGTGGTTTTCTGAAAATTCGCCATGCTGCCTTCCCGTTTGATTGCAATATCGGCTTGCCTCTCCTGCTGAAGGACAAGGGCATGAGTCTTCTGGGTATCAAGACGTGGGTTCATCATGAGAATGGATCCTTGAACGTTAGCAAATGAGTCATTTAGCCCTATTAAAAATTGCATGACTCTTTCTTTTTCTTGTTCATCAACAAAATTCTTCAATCCTCCACATGTGTAGCTATGCAGATTGCAATAGAAGGACAGTTCATCCCATAAAGCTTTCAACTTGGTGTAATAGATAGAGACCGATTCCAAACCTTATCGTAGTTCGGCGATCTCTTAGCAAATCTAATAAATCCTGGTATCGTTTCCTTGAGAAAATCTGTCATGAATGTCATTTTATACATCCACAGCCGTTTCTGCATAGATAATACTACTAGAGATATTAGTATGAACAGAGTTAAGGATCCAGGAAAGTACCATATGATTACATCGTGTCCAAAACGAGAGACGGGGATCATTTTTGGTAGGCATTTGGATGGTTCCATCGATGAAACCGAGCTTGTTCTTGGCACTTATCGCAATCCGCATCAAGCGACTCCATTGGCCATAGTTATCTCCTTTTAGAAGTTTCGCAATGAGTACTAGACCCAGGTGATCGGAAGAATGAAGAAAAAGTGGATCCGATGAAGATACACTAAACTCTTTTTGACTATTATTATTAAGGTTGTTTTCCTCTTCCATAATTGCAGCGGAAAAGAATCAAAAAAATAGCTTTGATACCATATAAAATTTAGAAGAGGGAAAAAGAAGGAGACAACAACTTGTCTGAATAATTTCTCAATATATTAAAAGAAGGAAATATAAGATTAAATAGAAAAATACTAAGCAAAGAGAGCATGTCTTTACATATTTTTAGAAAAGACTTTCTTACCTCCTAAAATACAAAATAGTAATTAAAGAGGTTATACAACTTTTAAGGAGACAAAAAAAAAATTCAAAAAAAAAACTAAATACCTAGCACTCTAATACCAACCTCTGTTCCACACAATGCGAAGATAAGCTTAACCTTTTGCAAAGACTAAACACGCACCACTACTGGTCTCAAATTTAAGAAATTTATTAGGAATTTGTAAAAATAATCCAATGCAACCAAAATAAACCATCGTTTTCGGCATTACTTTGACTTTGACTTTAATAATAAACCTAGCCAAATTTCTGCTTCAATGTCTTCGTTCCACTGCCAATGTGGTGCTTTTTTCTTTCATTTTTTTTTGTTGACTAAAACTACCCTTTGTCTGAAATATAAAAAAAAAATTAATATATCTCAATTGATCGTAGTAAAACAATAATATAATAATGAAAAAAAATACATTTAGAATGGAAATGACCGTCATTTTTAATAAATTTACTCTATTAGTGTTCTGTTTGAGTTGTTTTTTATTTATTTATATTTTGATATTTTTATAAACATGTAAAATATCTGAATTATTTTTATTTTGTAGAAAACAAAATCGTTTAAGCTTTAAAAGATGAGCGCAATAATTTCTTTTGAATAATTTTGTTTTATAATAATTTGCTTATAGTTTGTTAATATTCATAATCTTGGTGTTTTTGATAAATTTTTTTATAATAATTAGCTCATAGTTTTGTAATATTAATCATTGCCGTGTTAAAATGTTTTATTTCATTTCAAAAGAAATAAATTTTATTAGAATTTCATATATATTTTACCACTAGACTATACCGTTTATAAAGTATTAAACCTTAAAAACCCAAACCAAAGATTCTGGTACTAAAATGTAATTTTACCTAGCTAAAACGTTCAACTCAAGAAGCCAATAATACGCAACCAATCTCAGTATATATATTGCAAGTCTTCCCCCTCCTTTTCGACAAAGCTTTTTTTATGAAAAGGGCCAAGAATATAATTTAATACCCAAATTCCAATCTCTTATTTCTCACTTTTTTTCATCTCATGTGATGAAGGCAATCTCCTCAAAAATTGCAGTGTGTATAGTAGGCATGACGATAATGGTGGTTTTGAGCAAACCATGGTTGATAAAGGCAGAAGTAATATGTAGCCCTATAGAGCTGGCCGACTGCCCGCCGATGACAGCGCCGTCGAGCATTTGCTGCCGGACGGTGAGAGAGCAGAGGCCATGTCTTTGTGGATATCTCAACGATCCAAATCTCAAGCCAACCATCAACTCTCCTAGTTCCAGAAGGATTGCTGCCTCTTGTGGTGTTCTCTTCCCTACTTGTTACTAAACTTTTGAATCGACTCATTTCCATTTTGCTCTTCTAAATCATATTTATATACCATATATATGTGTGCCAAAAAAAAAAAAAAGTGAGATTGAGAGTATAAAAGTATTAATTTTGTTGTTGTTGTTGTTGCTAGAGGATAGGTTAAGGAAGAGCTTTAGCCTTTATGTTTCTGGAGCGTTCTATTTGTTATATTTATAGGCTCAAATGAGGATGTTTGTGGAAGAAATTAAACCCCATGTTCTATATTGGAAAAATAATAAGGGAAAAGTAATAATTATTATTGTGGTAGTTGTTGTTATGGAAGAAACTATGTGCTTTGTATATTTTGAATTCTCGTGGGCTCATTCTAGATGATCATTAGCCAATTAGTGGGGTGAACTGTGAAGCAGTAATTTATCAACTTTGACATCATAAACCAATATGCCTAGGCCTAGCCCAAGTTCTAAGAGGATGAGGACGTTGTTCTCTTCATTTCCAAGCACGATGGATTTGCATTATTTATTTTTGCTTTTGCTATTTTTTTTTGCTTTCTTCTTTGCTCTTAGACCTTTAAAAAAAAAAAAAAAAGTGGATGTAAACATAACTTATATGGATCGGAAAAAACAAACAAAGTTACAATTAAAATATGCGAAGACTCATAAAATTATTGATATCTTGTTGACTTTTTCTTCATATATAGAAGCAAAATTTTAGATGGATTTTGATGCTTGTTCTTGTGAGGAATAACTTTATGGCCATCCTCATTATTCATCAAATTTACCCTTGAATCATCAATATCATCTTTCTCTGCCTCTTCTGCCCGTTTAGCAACATGAGCAAATTCTTTAGTAATATTAGCAATCACTGGGACAGTTTGCACCTTCTCAATGAGAGTACTCAAAGCAGCAACATCAACAATACATCGAGTTAGCTCAGTGAGTTGAGCTAGAGAATCAAAATCATTGTCAGAAGGAAGCTTAGCAATATTTGCAACCCCTTGGTTAGCAACTCCCTCACTAAGAAGAGGAATTTCCGAAATAACCCTTAGTCATCGGACGATATGCCATCCTAGAAAGGGACGTTCCACAAGGGATGTGCTACTCTTTTTGGAAGTTCTGCTTTTTTTGGAAGTTGAGGAATCTCTAGGCTTTGTGAATCTCCTATCTTTAGAAGAGGTATGACAATTATTCCAACGGCAATCACTAGACAAGTGTCTAATGGAGGAGCACGTGGAGCAGAAAGAAGGTAAATTTTCACATTCCACATGAATGAAAGTACTAAAACCTTCCCTCTCAATCAAAAGAGAATCTGACATGTTGGTAGAAAGATCAATATCAATCAAAATGATGGCAAAATGGCCAAATTTGCTTTCCAAAGCTACTCTATCAAACTTAATCGGCACTCCAATACTACGAGCAATGTCAACAAGAATTTTAGGATGCCAATACTCCTAGCAAAGATCAAATAATTGGACCTAAACTTGAGCATTGGTAGTCTTTTGCATACTCGGATTAAAATATGGAACCCATAGTTGAAGACGAAAGATACCTGGTTTGATATTCAAAGAACCCCCAATATCCCCACACTTTAGCTTTATCTACATCATTAGCAACAAAATGTGATAATAACCACATCCAATAGAAATATGACGCCGACCAGATTAAAGCTTCCAAGCTTGATGCAATCGAGTTTTTAAATCTCCATGTTTCCATGATTTTTCCCCCTTAGATAAAACCAATATGCTAATTACTGAATTCTTAAACGAATCCAATCGAGACCTACAAGAGGTTCTTGAATAGTTGAAGATTTATCATTCGAGATAGGATTAGAATCCTTAGTCTTTTCAAGATCATCCAAAGCTGAAGAAATCAATTTTAACAATTCTTCTTTATTACCAGAAGAATCACTCTTAAATTGATAAAAAAAGAACATAAACTTCCTCAATAGAACAAGGCTTTGGGATGGAATCCATAACCCAAAATCAAAGCACTTGACCCATATGGACCCAAATCGATTCAAAACCGAAACCTTAGAAACGATCACAATCAGCAATTGGGTTCAAAATCAAAATTAATCATCACAAATGAACACATATTCAAACAAATTAACATCCGATTTGGAGATCAGATCTACCAGATCATCAGTTCTCCTACTTTTCAGATCCAAATATCCGATCCCGATTCAAGCATTTGTTCTGTTTTCTCTTCGAATCACTTACAAATCACAATCATCTTAATAATTTTCATGGAAATGGCCAACCAATCTGATCCTTACATTTTCCTCTTTTCTTAGTCAAAGCATCCTCTCATACATAGATCTTCTTGAGACCTTCCTCAAGGTCTTCTTAAAAAAAGGTCGGCATAAAACACATTTTTTGCTTTTGCTATCTCATTTTTGTTTGAAGGGAAGTAACATTTGAGTATATTGTCGTTTGCCTTTTTATAAAATGCGAATTTTTAAATAATGTTATAATAGTATTTTATATTTTACTTTTTTAATAAAAAAATATTTTATAGATTTTTTTATGGGAAAATTCCGTACAGGTACCCTCTAGTTTCACGAATATTCGAAAAGGACCCCTGATTTTGGACATGTTCATTGTGGACCCTAAGTTTAGACGAAATTACTTATAGATACCCTGAGCTTGAGTTTCATAAGTACATTTACGATAATACCCTCGTTTAAGAATTTAATGTTTTAAAATAATTAAAAACATCTAAAAAATATATTACAACAAACACTTAATAATAATAATAAAAATCTTAATCCTTCCCCACCCCCAAACATTTTGTATTCTCTAGACCTCCTTCGCCGGCCAATTCATTTTCTCCGGTCTCTCTCTTCAACTCCGGCCACCACCTGTAAGAAATTTTCCCTAATTACCTTTGGCATCCCTCTGCAACCAAACCCTAGAACAAGAAAAAATCATTTTTTTTTCTTCAAAAAATCAAATCCAAATCAATATGCATAGCTCAAATCCAAATCTAAATTAGTAGCAATAGAACGAAAATCAAATCCAAATCTAAATCTAAATTAGTAGCTCAAATTCCTTTTCACAAAACACAACACAGAAAAACCATAGTTTCAACAATAGAATGAAAATCGAATTCCAAAACCCACAATTATTCAAATCCTAAAATTCAAGAAAAACACAAATCGAATATATTGGAATTCTTCAAAACCTGGGTTGGCGACTGGTGGTTCATGCCGGCTTGATCAAGGTTGAGGTGGTTGGGGGTGCGGTGGAGGACAAAGCCTTGGGATTCGAGGGCTTGGTCGGAGATGCAGAAAAACCCAGATCTGGGTTTCGTTTCATTAGTTGTAGAAAAACCCATATATGGGTTCGTTTTGTGGGTTGCCTGTCCTTCTCTCTTCAATCAGTTTGGAATCAAATGCTGAGTTGTTGTTAATGGAAAAATCTTCATATCCGCCATTAAAAGCGAAGCTCGGAGCTTCTTCGGCGGCAATGACAATGGAGGAGATCAAGGAGCCAAAATCTTCCACTCAAGGAAGCTTCTCGAGCTTTATTATCGTGTCGTCCTTGTAATTGTAGGTCGAATTGACAGTCGACGACATAGTTGATTTGGCCGGCAACTATGGGGGACCGGAGAAGGGGGGTGCGGGTAGGTTTGGAGGTGAATTAAGTATTGGATTTGTTTAGGTTTATTTTTGTTTATGTTTTATTAAGTATAGTTTAAGTTTTTTTATTATTTCTTACATATTTTTAGTAAAAATGTTAGGGTAAAATCGGTATTCTTTACGAATTTAAACAGTAAAAGGTACTCATAAGTAATTTCATCTAAACTTAGGGTCCCCAATGAATATGTCCAAAATCGAGGGTCCTTTTCGAACATTGGTAAAATTATAGGGTACCTGTAAGGAATTTTCCCATTTTTTTTATAAATAAAAATGTTTTCTATTAAAACTTATTAACATTTTGACATAAATAATTATATTATATTAAGACTTAGAGAAAATTTAACAAGTGACTTCTAAATCTTGAAATAAGAAATATTAATAGTCATTGTGTATGAAAAGGGATTAAAAATACAATTTTGACGACTTAAAGGGTTGAATTTATTCACCTAATGAATACAAATCTAATGAAATAAATTCACCTCAATTAAAGTTTTGTTTTGTTGAGCAAAATTTAAAGTTCGAGGCGAGAATGACATGACGACAATTTTTTGTGGTGTATGTGGCTATTACAAATATATTTTCTAGTTAATTTTGGTGGCTATGAAAAGTACGTCCTCTTAAATGTCTTAAAAGTTGTCATATGATAAAATCCAACAACTATAGTAGTATGGTCAAATATTGTAATTTTTTTTTGCTATTTTTCACACAAAGTAGTTTTAGTATGATAATTTTAGAATACAATTACTCTCTCATGTTAATAATATAAATACATAAATTAGCTCCCTTGGAGCTAATTTATGTTATTAACATGGGGCTTTTGCCTCATGGTATCCTCTAGTTTGCGTTAAATCTCAAAAAGCATCCTCAAAATTGAGTTTTTGGACATTTGGTACCCTAAGTCAATATTTCTTTGACTAATTTTTAAAAAAGTACTAAAAAATATCCTTTATTAAAAATATTAAATAAATAAATAATTTGGTCAAAATTATTAGGACAAGAAGAGAAAGTTTGAGTTTAATTTTTTTTAATTTAATTTTACTCAATATTTTTTTTATTTCATAAAAAAAATACTAAAGGGATTTTAGTCTTTCACTTTGTGGCCTAGGGTAACAACCGTCTCGAAACCTAACTTTGAGGGTATTTTTTGAAATTATTAAAAAACGAGAGACCTTTTGGGATTAACACTAAATAGAGGGTACCAAAAAGGAAAAACCCTATAAACACGTGGTCTTTTAAATCAAATAAATCCAAATTAGAATTCGTTTGGGAAAAGTACATCATTTTCGCCTTTTGTAATGTAAATTATTAATATTTCCCACATAAAGTCATGTCTGGGTGGTGTAGTTGGTTATCACGCTAGTCTCACACACTAGAGGTCCCCGGTTCGAACCCGGGCTCAGACATCGTTGCCTAAGTTTTTTCCCATAGAAAATCTCTTCTTCCTAGTTGACCAAACAGATGCAGTCTCTGGTCTCTCTCCATTTTACTAGTTACGTAATAGCTTAGCTGGCTGCTGGTTCGTGGCATTATGCATGCACTACGGATGTGTAGATTTATGTTTTTATAACTATCAAATTATTCTTCCTTTTTTATAAATAAAATTGAATTATAAAAAATAAAATTTGTAAAGAAAAATAATAAATAAATAAAATTGCAAAAAAAAAAAAAAATAAATATAAAAAATAAAATGAGAATAAATAAAACAAAAATGAAAATTTAAAAATAATAAAATAGATATTTCAACTTCTAGATTTATTTTTTTTTTTTTTTTTTTTGGGAAGGATTGAAAATTTATCCTATTTTGCGGCCTTTCCTCTTTCTTTCTTCTAACCAAACAATTGAATTACATCATCCTTGCGGCCTTTCCTCTTTCTTTCTTCCATCCACACCCTCTCTCTCCCTCCTATTTTCTCTCCGACCAAACAAGCCCCTAGTTAATATTAATTATTCTCCAATTGACTTAGAGAAATCTTTTTTGTCCTATGTATTATAAAATTTATTATTAATTAAATATTAATCAGAGGAGGGCGCCCATGAGAACGTGTTTTTCAGTGCACAGTTTTTTAGTACTAACTTATTTCTAAATCATACACCAACTCAAATTGGGAACTTGAAAATAATAAAAGCTGATTGGATAAGTACTACGCCAACTAGTTTTGGCAACGCAAAAAAGGCGTATGAGTGCACCAACATTATTCTTGTAGAGAATCATGTAGCAATGTTGTTAGAATCCAATTTGACTAATAATACAAAAAAAAAAAAAAAAAATTAATTAATAAAGAATTTTTAGATCTAAAACTGAATATCGCTGGAAATAAAGATAACATTATAGTAGTTCAGCAAATCGCCTACATTCACTTATATCATTTCATTGATTAAGTGAATAACACCAAATGAGAGTTTAAAGAGAATGTATAGCTCTTTTCTAGAGAAATAATGACTTTCTTAGTCTTTTTGGGAGAATGAATCTATCTCCCTCACATTGAGTATGTTCCCAAATTTATAGGGAAATAAGGTGAGGGTATTACAGTCATTTAGTACACATAATATCTTAATACATCTTATCTATATCTTTGTGAGACTGCCATCTCTAAAAAGGAGAAGAGTCTTTCAAATGAGTTGGTGTCAGCCTGTCCATACGGACCCTTACTGTTTGGGAATACTTGTCCGGGACTTCCTAGAAACACCCCTCGGACTCAATGGCTTGGGCCCTTCTTCTTGGCTCTTATTTCATGAGTGGTCCGTTCAGGACTTTGTGTAAAGGGTCCATTCAAAACCCTTTGGTCCCAAAGCCTTATTGGAATCGCTCGTGTCTATTTCACTCTTCTGTTCATTACTAATTTGGAGGTAAATCCGGGCACTCCAACTCCTCCCCGAATTCATTTGCTTCATGAAGGGAATGAACTTGTTACTTCTTGAACGGATTTACATGGAGGATTTCCGGCCTTAATACTTTTGGCAATTACATTTACTTCTGTGCGAGCCCGGGAGTTAACTTTCCGGACTAACTCATCCGAGAGTGTCTCAAGGTCGATTTTATAGTGCAATCCGAGAATGAACTCTTTGGACGACTTTATAATCATGATCCAAGAGTTTGTCTCTTCGGATCGATTTTATAGTATGGTCCAAGAGTGAACTCTTCGGACGACTTTTATAATCGTAATCTAAGAATTTTTCTCTTTGGATCACTTTTATAGCACGACCCAAGAGTGAACTCTCCGGACAGCTTTATAATTGTGATCCGAGAGTTTGTCTCTTCAGGGACGACTATATAATCGTGATCCAAGAGTGCGGTCCGGGAGTAAACTCTCCAGACGGCTATATAATCGTGATTTGAGAGTTTGTCTCTTCAGATCGATTTTATAGCATGGTCCTGGATTAAATTCTCCAAACAGCTTTATAATCACGATTCAAGAGTTTGTCTCTTCGGATCCAATATGCTTTGGACAAGGTGCTTAGAAACACTCTTGTTCCAGACTCTTGGTCCAGTATTTTTACTTAGACAAGGTGCTTAAAGCACTCTTGTTCACGAGTCTTGGTTCAACTTATATAACAATAAATAAAAGGTACAAATTTTAAATTGAGGTACTCATTCTATGACAACTCTTAGCAACCTACCCTCTATTTTTGTGCCTTTAGTAGACTTAGTATTTTTGGCAAGCCCTATCAAATAGAGATTTTTTCTTTCGACCATCTTTCGATTATTCATGCGATATATAGGACCACTACTACAAATAGTACTACACCCTTGATTGTGAATGCCTATTGTTTGTTGAACTCTGTAAATGTGAAGAGCGACTGATCCGACATAACAACTCAAAAGATGAAGAAGTATCGTTAATTTTTTCATGCTCATTCCAAGTTCGAAGTACCATTTGTACAAATAAGAATCCCCTTCATTACATGATTTATTCTTCATATAGATAGATATAAGATCTATGGAGCAATTACTTAAAAGTACATTTTGTGCAACAGCCCTTCCTATCTGATAGAAAAAGATCCCATGATCCTGAACCGATCTTACCTTAGTCAGATATTTTATTTTAACAAAGCGCTTAAAATCACTCTTATTCCGAACTCTTGGTCCGACATTTTATTTTGACAAGATGTTTAAAGCACTCTTGGTCTGGTATTTTATTTTGACAAGGTACTTAAAAGCACTCTTGTTCCGGACTCTTAGTCTAGTATTGTTACTTAAACAAGGTGCTTAAGAGCACTCTTGTTTTGGAATCTTGGTCCAGCTTCGGACCTTTGGTCTTGTATTTTTATTTGGACAAGGCGTTTAGGAGTACTCTTGTTCCGAACTCTTGGTCCAGTATTTTTACTTAGACAAGGTGCTTAAGAGCACTCTTGTTTTGGACTCTTGGTTCAACCTCGTACCTTTGGTCTGGTATTTTATTTGGACAAAATGCTTATAAGCACTCTTGTTCCGGACTTTTGGTCTGGCTTTAGACCTTTAGTCCGGTATTTTTATTTTGACAAGGTGCTTAGGAGCACTCTTGGTTCGAAAATTTATTTGGCCTTTATGGGTTGTCCTCCTAGTTCATCCAAACTAGGTCCGCTTGATCTGTCAAGCTGCCAATTAGGGGGTACTTTCCCCCTGATCAAACTGCTAAGGGTGATCTGTGAGCAGCACTTTTATTTGGTATGAACGGAAGTTGGCCGAAGGGTGCTTCTTGCCATCTCACCTCAAAGGGGGATCTTGGTGGAGCAATCTCATTCGGTCCCCTTTTTTTGGTTCAAAGGGTCATCCTGCCGATTTCTCCTTGAAAGGGGATTATGGCAGAGCATTCTCTTTCAGACGAATTTATTTGGTCCGAAGGGGCTTCTTGCCGATCTCTCCTTGAAGGGGGATTATGGCGGCACACTATCTTCCGGATGAATTTGTTTTGTATGGAGGGGCTTCCTGCTGATCTTTCCTCGAAGGGGGATTCTGGCGACACACTCTTTTCTGGACGAATTTATTTTTCCCGGAGGGGTTTCCTGCCAATCTTTTCTCGAAGGGGGATTCTGGTGACGCACTCTTTTCTAGATGAATTTTTTTGGTCTAAGGGGCTTCCTGCTGATCTCTCCTTGAAGGGGGATTCTGGTGACACACTCTCTTCCAGGAAAAAAAAAATTTGGTCTAAAAGGGCTTCCTACCGATCTCTCTTCGAAGGGGGATTCTGGCAACGCACTCTCTTCCAGATGAATTTGTTTAGTCCGAAGGGGCTTCCTGTCAATCTCTCCTTGAAGGGAGATTCTGGCAATGCACTTCCTTCCAGATGAATTTGTTTGGTCTGAAGGGGCTTCCTGCCGATCTCTCCTCTAAGGGAGATTCTGGCGGCGCACTTTCTTCCGTACGAAATCTCCCAGTTAAGAAATATTTCTTCAAATGCTTCTTTATTTTATCATAACATCAAGCTGTTTAAAAAAAATCTTAATAAAAACAAAGGAGAGTACATAATAAAAGAAACACATTCATTTAATTGAATTTATATATCTTGTTCGAGAATAGTGGTGGCATTATTGGAAGTTTATTCGATATGCCTCTCGGGAGCTAGTTCATTTGCTTCAACTGGGGGTACTTCCACATTTTGTTGAACACGTTTCTTTCGACTCCTTCATCCCCTTCGCTGAGAGGGTACTCCCTGGATGGACACTGGTTCAAGCGTTGACTGTTCCAGAACGGCCAAGCTTATTCAGCTCCATACAGACCTTCTCAGTGAGGTATTTTCCTCCCATTCGGATATGAAGTTTGTAGTTTGTTTGGGAATAACACTATTCACTATTAGGCCCTCCCAGTTCAGTTTTGCTAGACGCCTTGGCCTTCTTTTTCTTGATATTTTTGACCGGGAGGGTAAAGCTCCAACTGACAGTTGTTCGGACAACTGGGTATTCAGGATAGCTTTTTGAGTCACTACCTGAGTTAAAAGCTCATAAAGATAGCTCTCCGAGATAAGTACCTGCCTTGGCTAGTCCATTTGGCTATCTTCTGATTTCTTTTTTGGGGGACCATCCTCCAATCTATCCGACCCAAATCTTTGCTCGGGGTTAGTTATAAGTTTTGTTGTTTATACTTTTGTAAATTGGAGACCGTACAACTTGTAGAAGCCATGGTTTCTTCCTGTTTAGATGGAATAGAAAGATGAGAAATGTTGGTGGACTGCTAGATCACTTTTCCGAAGGGCCCTTCCTCTAGCTCCAATTGTTAGAATCATTTTTGGCTAACAATACAAAATCTCATTAATAAAGGGTTTTTAGATCTAAAAGTGGGGATTGCTAGAAATAAAGATAGAAACACATGGTTTATAGTGGTTCAGTAAATCGTCTACATCCACTTAGATCATTTTATTGATTTA
>WUAT03055549.1:0-13576 GCA_010015005.3 Ulmus americana
CGATATTAATATATATGTTTTAGTAACTTACACTGTTTCGAATCCAAAGTGAAAATTAAACGACTTACACTGTCTTAAACAATAATAGATTGATACGTCAACTCTTATTCACTATCTTCTCTAAAGTAACAATAATCGTTAATAAAAGTAGTTTGAAATAATTTTATGTTTTCCCATCATTTTGAGCAATAATACACGAGAAAATTAAACAGCACACATAGTAAACCAAAAAGGTAGAGTAATGAATGTAGAACTTTACACCTCTACATTGAAAAATGATACAATGTTACAATAATCGTCAATAAAAGTTGTTTGAATTGGGATACTTTTTTGTTCCCCTATCATTTTGAACAATAATACGATGAGTAACACTTTTAATCTTCCAAAATTTTGACCTTTTTTCCGATTAAAACGGTGCGATTTTTACTATAGAGTGCATGAATCATTTTAATCACACTATAAAATGAAGCACGATACCTTGAATCGTGCACACGATGTGTTTGAATAGCACTATACATTTAATATTTTTTATTTTTTATTTTTAAAGAAATTTACACTGTTATTATACATGATTTAAAGATGTTTTGGCCGAAAAACCAAATTGAAAATTAAACAACACACGTAATAAACCAAAAAGGTAGAGTAATGGATATAGAACTTCGCACCTCTATATTGAGAAATGATACAATGTTGCAATAATCATCAATAAAAGTTGTCTGAATTTGGATAATTTTTTGCTCCCCTATCATTTTGAACAATAATACAACGTAGAACACCTTTAATTTTCCAAAATTTTGACCTTTTTTCGATTAAAATGGTGCGATATATATTATCGTGCGCGTTATATGACAATCGGGCCAAAAAACAGGGCAATCATAATCCTCGTGATAAGGGTTATCGTGCTTTTATGTCTTCTTTGTCGTGCACATGACTTCACAATCGTGTCATATATAGAATGCACTCTAACCTGTCTTATTTCCAAGGATCTAATGTATCAAATTCTTGTTTATTTACAATAACTGCATTATTCAATGTAAAACATACTTTCTTTGTACACTTACTTAACAATACATGGTGCAAATAAATAAACAAATATAACAACACATGGTGATCCTCTCCACTAATAACTACGACACATATGTCAAAGGAAAATAGATTAATCCACTTGTTGTTACACTTTCAGTATACCATAATGAGCAGACTTGCTAGTATTTCATGTGGAGATAAAAATTTCCATTAAAATACTTGCAGGTGTGCTTATTATGGTTTACTGAAAGTGTACAACACATAAATCAATCTATTTTCCTTTGAAACAAAATATAGTAATACAGTACTTCCTATTAGAAAAGAGTTTACCATGTCCTTCTTGTGATATCACGGTTGGGTAGCTGGTCTTGGTTCTTATTCTTTCCTTATCTCGAACATATCTTTGCGGCAATTTTTCTGGTAGTGTCCCTCTTGCCTGCACTTTGTGCACTTGTGCTTCTGTTTTGGCAACTCATCGGATGAACGATAACTGTTGTTCCTAGGCCTTCCTCTCTTGTGTTGTTCCTTCAAATCCGATGGCAAGACCATTACTTCCCGAATCTCATAAGGGATTTCCCAATCCAACTGGGATGGAACGTGATATACAAACTCTTCATAAACAAGCCTCCAATAGTTCACACTATAGTAGAATGAGCAACAATCGTAAAACTTATTTTCTCCAATTTCTTTCGCCGCCCTCAAAGCATACTCACATAGCAGAAGCTTTTCCAAGTAATGCAAGTGCAAGTCATTCGTTGTAGGTTAACCACCGCACGGTAATCCCTACCTTGAACGACCCATTCATTTGCATTAATCTGTATAGGTGCCAACGTGCTGACTTCGGCCCAAACATGATGTAGACTTCTTTCACACTCAGGTGTAAGTGGATATGTCAAATTCTGAGCCTTTTTCCATCCCTTATTAAACCACTCAACCATTTTCTCCACGATTGTGTCGAGTGACAACATGAGGGGGTATTCTCTAGCTCTTTTCAAAGTTGAGTTTAGAGCTTCAACTATGTTGGTAGTCATGATATTATACATTTCACTCTTAAACATTGCCCTTGCCCTCTTCTCAATGCTCACTTGATTTGAAAGATAGTCGTGCACATGAGGATACCTCTATTCCAACTTGGAAAACTTAGCCCTAAACTTCGACAACGTGTAAGCCTTCGCAACCTGGTTAAAAATGGTATTGGTGCCTTTGCTCTTAAATCGGTTCTTCAAATTTTGCCCAACGTACTAGTAATATGCACCGTAAGTTACTTGCGGAAAGACGATTGCCACCCCTTTCTAGATCCTAGGGACTCTGTCAGATATAAAGACCAAACTATTTGGTTCACCGATAACAACCTTGAGTTGTGTGAGAAACCAACTCCATGACTCATCCATCTTTGAATTTACAATGCCCCATGTGATGGGATAGCAATTGTAGTTATTGTCTTAACAAGTTGCAACCAACAAGGTTCCCTTGCATGTAGACTTCAAAAAATTACCATCCAAACTGATTACTCTCTGCATGCAAGAAAATCCCCTTATTGATACTCTGAAAGCCATAAAAAAAAACTTGAATTTCTTATTGTCATCAACCTCTATATGAGTAACGGTCCCCGGATTCTTTAACTTCAACTTCAACATGTGATAGTAAGACATGAGAAGTGGAAAACTTTTCTCAAGAGAACCCTTAATAAGAGAGTGCTCATGCTGCCTCGCCTTCCAACCCTTCTAATAACTCACCCCTGCCTTTAAATTTTCATGAACTAGGTTCACAACGCTTCTGGGGGTCGGTCATTCGGAGACATGTGCATATTGTGACTTAAATTTTGTCCTAATCACCTTGTAAGCTACTTGCCTGGTACTTTTGGATGATAAAATAACCCAAATTTAGAAACTTGGAGCCACGTACCCGCCGCTTGCAATTTTGTTAATGTACTCCACCATATACAACCACTCATTTGATTTTACCACTTTGTACTCAAAGTTACCATATATTGCCACTTCGTGGAGCTTGGACTGTGACTTTTCCTTCTTATCAAAGATTTGGTTAATCTCTAGGTTGGAACCTTCGGGAAAAGAAGCATCCTATTTTTGTCCACTTACTGCATTACGGAGAATCGATCCAACTCCTTCAGGCAAAGGAAAGTCCCGAATTGATCCCTCATCGGCAACCTCGGAACTCCTCTTTGGCACTTGAACCATTTCAAAACCACACTCATCCGATATTTCCATTTCCAAGTTATGTCGATCCAAAAACGGATCATGCCATAGACAAGCATTGTCATTTTCTTCCTCGCCCTCAACCTTTTCATCCTCATCGTCTTCCTCGTCATCTTCTTCTTCTTTTACTACTACCTCTTCCTCGGCGTGTGCTAATTTGTCGGCCGATGGATGTAACTCATTGATGGATTGATCATTTCTCCCCACAAAACCCTTAATAGCAGCTCTTGACTCTTTTGAAATTTGCAAGGTTGTATCGATTGTATTCTTCGTCTGGCACAACAAAAATGCCTCTAGGTTTTTGTTATCCTTGACATAGCTTGTTCCATTAATTCGTTTACTTTTGGCACAAAAAATTAATTTAAAATTGAACTATTCCTTGTTTATCACGAACTTCTCATAAATTTGATCGTGCAGCTCTCTCAATGGGATGCATTCGTCAACACCCATTAATCTACTATCCTCCTGACTGTCCATTGCCACAACCTACCCACTACCGTCCATCTACCCCAAACTGCAACATAAATTTCCAGATGCATCTTTGTAAATTCACAAATAACAAAGAAATGCTCAGTTAATCCATCCAAATCAAAAAATAAAAAATAAAAAAATATTGAAGCGCAATATCACACGTCCTCGTGCGATTAAGTATTGAGCCATAAAACAGACCCACAAAGTTGGGCGCGATATATCTAATTGAGTGCATGATTGGATATATCACGTCAACTTGCGCTTCAGGTAGTGCGATAAGAAAGAAGTCAGGCATGGAATTGCGCTTCTTGTCGTGTAACCAATCATGCTTCACAAAACGATATCGCGCTCGACTGTAAATCTTGCTACTCAAGATCTGAACCAAAAACATGCAGATCGAATCTAAAAACAACACAAATCTTACACAAACAACTAATAAACTTTCTAGTAACTGTTTTATACCGTAAACAAAAACAAACATGCCTAATTTCATCTAAAATCGAAAAAAACTATAAAACAAAAAATGCTCAAATATACCGAATATTCAAGTTTCGTTTTTTTGTTTCTTCACAACAAGACTTGTTGCTAGAAATCCAGTCATCGACGATAAGAAAAATGGAAGGTAATGGCGGCGCTCTCTGATTTGTTTTTGCTATTTTTGGCAAAAAAATGTGGCTGACTCTTTCTTCCCGCAGAGCCCCTTTCTTTGTTTATATTTTTTATTTTTTAATGTTAACTTAACTAAATAAGAGATTAACACTTAATGATAAATGTAGTCCTTTTGGTCTATTAAAATTTTGGGTGTTCTTTTTATTATATTTGAGCTTAGGTTTGGGTCATTTAACTAAAAAGGCCGCTTTGGCTTTTTCCCTTTAAATATATATATCAAAAATATTATCTCGATTTTTAAAATTTTCTAAATTATTTCCCCAAATTAGCAAAAAAATATACCAAACCATACCCACCCATTTGATAAAAGAATTAATAGAATTTTTTTTAAGAAAGAGTTTTTAGAAAATTGGAGTTTGTTTTGTTCAGTTTTTGCTAAAAAGTCATTGTACTTTTTGTCAAAAATGCTTATTGGCCGCCGCAGATTTTTATTTATTTTTTCTCTTTTGAAATAGTCACAATTTTATTTATTTATTTTTATTATTATTATTTCTTTTATATGATTTTTTTTTTGTATATAATATAATTTTATTTTCTTATATTTTCTGACTTTATGAGAATTAGTATGACTTGTTGAAAATATCACTAAAATTTTTATTAATTTTTAAAAAATATATATATAAAAATAATAAATTAGATATAAAAAAAAATACAAATACTCTGTTTAAAAACAGTTCTAAATAAAAATATGTTTAGAATATTCTGTTCAAAAAATTGTTTCAAATAAAAATTTTGTTTAAAAAGCTAATAGAATCACAGACCAAATAGCCTGAAATTACCTGTTAAACCATTGATATTTTGAATTTAAGGTACCTGTTTGATTTTTATTAGTCAATTTAACTTCATGATGTATGGTCTATATACCTGCTCCTTGAGATTAAGATTGGAAATTAGTGGGAGTACATGACTATTTTTCTTTCATATTCAAATAAGTACGCGAGTTTTAAAAAAAAAAGTCCCGCTTGTGAAATTATTGGGATTAGAAAAAAATAAATCAACATGACTTTTTTTTATGCATATCACTAACCAAAAACAACTCTTTTTCTGTCACGCGTGGTCACGTTCAATCTTTGTTATTATTTTGTTTTGATTTTTTTTAAAGCACGATAAACTCGACTCTTATATTATATAGATAGCTAGGGATAATTACATTTTGGTACCTCTAGTTTGACAAAATTATAAAAAGTGCTTCGGATTTTAAAAAATATCAAAAAATGGTCTCTAGTTTGGGTAAATGACATCTTAGTACCCCAAACACACCCATTTTTTTTAAAATACTAAAACTACTCTTTGAATTTTATATTAAAGTAATTTATAAAATAAATTTTATTTAAAATATTATTAATCTATAATTAATATTAATAATAATAAAAAACCTAAATTCTAAAACAATCTCGACTCATTCTTCAACCTCTAACTCTAGCTTCCGCCCATCAAAGAGGGCCGCCATGGATTTGCAACACACAAGAATTAGAAATCAAAATTTGAAATCAGAAACCCAATATCATGCCAACATCATAAATTAAACTAAAATCAAACTAAATTGTCTCAAAATCCCAAAGCTCAAATCAGAAACCGAATCTCATCTCAACATCACAGATCAAACCAAAAACTGTCTCAGCTCAAACCAAATTTCAAATTAGAACCCAAAAGCTTAATATATATATTCAACATATTCAACCTCAGTTTATCTCCTTCGGCACTTGTATGGGAACAAATTTGTATTGACAATTTTACCCTCCTGACGGGACAGCTGCCCCCTTGCTATGTCATACTGCAGTTGGATTCAATGTAGTAGCTCATCCATATGGGTTCAACATGACAGCCCAGTTCCTTGTCTCTACGCCATGGCCCACCTCAAGTCCAACACCTAAGCTCATTGGCTTTATCACATGGTCCAGCTCCTGTTGACTCTATACTAGGCCCATCTCATGAAAAGCCCATCATTCACATAGCCCACTCTACAAGCTACCTACTCTATGGGTCAGCTTAATCCATGAGTTGCTTCACTTTACGGTACACTCTGCTCTATGAGCTGGGTTATCTTACAGGTCGGTGTACTCTACGATTCGGGTCACGCTATGGGTTGGGTCAACCTATGGATCGAGTCAGCCTACGGGTCAGGCCTTACCATGAATTGAGTCGCCTTCCAATTGGTGACTCTTGACCTTTCAGCTCATTCTTATTAACTTTATATGGGGGTTACATAACATTGAGTGCTCATTTGATGGTCATCAATGCTCTATTATGGCCATTAGCTCATAGTCTTTCATTCTATCAGTAGAGTTCAACAACTAACCCAATAATGAATGTAACTGTTGACCTTTCATATTACCTCATTAAGAGCCCATTTACTCCCCCATTCCTATATATACTAGGAGCATTCTCTTCATAAGGGTATGAGTTCTTGAACTTTCATATAATCTTTGGCATGCCCATTTCCTTTCTAGAGAGCTCTTGAAATTCTCCATATTTTTCATAGTTGGAACCAATGTTCCTCTGATATTCTCCTTTTCCAGAAGTCTCCATCTCCGATTCCCTTAACGGGAAACACTGCCGTCTGCCGCGCCCATCGTCTTCTAGTCACAGTAAAAATTTCTTTATCTTCTTGATGTTCTCGACATTTTTATGCATCCTCTTAGATATTTTCCATTTCTCCATGAGCTAACTTAACCGTTAGAGTTTCTTTAGCCGGCACCCTCTGGTGTCAAGGACTTCACGATCACATTTGATTTCTCTGTCTCATAGGTCGCACACACAAATATTCAATTATAGAATCCGACTATCTACAGCACCCACCGCCCACCACCATTAATAGCCAAATAAAAAATTCCAAAAACCTAGAAAACTAAGAACCAAACTCATTACGCAGAAAAATCCAATAATCAAACTCATCTTCTTCAACATAGCAAACCACATGAGTAAAAATAAAAAATAAAAATAGAAACCCAACTCAACAACAACAACAACAACAACAACAACAACAATATGAGCTTCTAAACCCGGAATCAAAATCAACTTCTCCAAAAACACAGAACTCCAATTTCAAATCTAAATCAAAACATAAACTCAAAAATCTAATTACAAATCCAAATCTAACAAAAAGAAATTCGAATAAAAAATAGATCTAAAGCGAGTATGTCGAGGTAGGTGCGGTGGGTGGTCGTGATGCTCGGGAAGGTAACAACTAGCTTGGGTTGCGTTGCTGGCGTCGATTACGGCTGGGGTGGGTTGTTTGTTGGGATGGCTAGCGAGATTGGCCTGAGAAGCACAACCTTAGACCTTGTTTTTGTTGTTCTGAACTTGGAAGAGTAATGATTTCCTAAAGGTTTGGTGCAAAGATCGTCAATGGGTTATAAGGAAATGGAGCTTGAAGGAGAAGCCAAAGGTGAAATCTATGACGATTATATATATATATATATTTTTGTGAACTGGGAAAGCTATGGTGAAATGATGAGGATTAGTTGTGCACGAAATGGGTTTAAAAGTTGAGAGAGAGAGAGAGATTATGTTTTATTAATATTTAAAATAAAATTTATTTTATAAATTATTATAATATAAAAGTCAAAGTGTAGTTTTGGTATTTTAAGGAAAAAAAAAAGACGAGTTCAATGTATTAAAATGTCATTTATGCAAATTAGAGACTCTTTTTTGGTATTTTCTAAAATCTGAGGTATTTTTTGTTATTTTGTTAAACTAGAGGGTAATCAAATGTAATTATCCCATATAGTTTTGGTCTAAAAAGTAGTAGTTCCATAAAATTGCCTGCATGATGTAAAAACAAAGTCTAATTGATGGTTTAAATATTCATGTTTGATAGTTTAATTGTCACTAAATTAAATTATTATTGACATGTAAGTCCTTCGAGTGTAAATTCTAATGTTAAAAAAAATAAAAAATAAAAAATATTTAAGATGACAGTGTAACAGCCAATTTGAGTAGTAATATAGTATAATTTATCTGGGAACTTATCTGATCAAATTTGAGGTACTGGTCACTGGCCTTTTTTCAGATTGAATTTATCAAGACAGATTCCCACCGGGCTTTAGCTAGAGCCGTAGGAAATTACTCCCACGGCCTATATTTTGTAACTGAACAATTGCGTAACCTTATTTATTTATTTTTCAGTAAAATATTATTTTTATCCTTACGTTAACAAAGATCGCAAAAGCACATATTTATTATTTCAAGGACCATTTATTTATTTATTTTTACAATCACGCGTGGACGCTGTTTGAGTGGTAATTTAGAATCACCAATTAAGTATTTTAAAAATTCGAGATTATTTGGTTTGTGATTTATAAAAAAAAAAAAAATTCTTGTAATAGTAATTTTACAATGATAGGTCTCACTCTTCACTAAATTTTTAATAAAATATTACTAATTTCTACTAATTTTTTTAATAAAATATTATTTTTTTATTGTCTTTTTAATAAAATATTATTTTTTATATTATATTATTATTAAATTCTATAGACCCCACTAATTTTTACAAAAATTAATACTCTTAGATAAATAAAAATCATGTTTAGAATATATTTTTAGAATTTTTGTTTAGAATATTACAAAATTATGAACCAAACAATCACTTATTGTTTATACCAGTCTCTAGTGAAATTTCACCAGAAAAGTAGTGCTTGAACTTGATTCTTGTTGAGTTCTTGACTGTGCTTTGCAATTTCTTTGTTCAGTTCACTAATAGAGCAATCAAAGCCTGGAATAATTGCAAAACAAAACAATATTTATTGATACACAAGATTGGATGAAGTTAATAAAGATTGTCGCGTAAAATAACAAATATATTCAACTTGAGATCGAATTTTAAACAATAATTTTTCGTACAATATACCTTATTTATCAATTATCAAGAAGCTAGAGGTCCACCTAAAAGATGAACATAATATTATGTTCTTCAGTATTAATCCCATGTTCATCTCTGATTGTAAATAATTAATGAGCTGGAATAATTAATATAAGTTGTACAATCTGAAAGATGAGCATCCAAAACTTGTGTTTGGGTTTAGCACAAGGGCAAGCATTTCAGAGAATCTTTGTCAAACTACTTGTTTTATATGTTTTTTTTTTCCCCTTATTTTTAAATCTATATCTCTACTAGCTCATCTACCTAATTATTTCTAATTAAATATAAAACACGTTTTTTAGTCGCATATTGAACCAGACAAACCATTGGTAGGTGAATCTATAAATAATGGGTTTCATTACAAAAATTCTGATATAGTACGCACGTGAATTTAATTAAGTCGTGAATAATTTAACATTGTGCATTTAATTTCCAACAAAAAACGAAAGCAAAGTTTGAATCAATTATCATGTCTCTTTCGACGCGTTGGAAATACTGTACATAGTTGAATGAGAAATAATTTGAAATTAAGATTGGAACAATTTTCTGACTTTTGGATTTGAGGGTGTTAGAATCGATTTTGAATAACAATATAGAATTTCATAAACCTTTAATTTCTGGATCAAAATGTAAAATTTGATGAAAAATAAAGAGGAGAACACAACATTTATAGTGATACAGCAATTTATTTACATCCACTTAGGTAATTTTATTGATACTAGGAAGAACACAAATTTTTTTTTTTTAGCGAAGGCATAGCTCTTTTCTAGAGAGAAAGCCTATCTCGATTTTGTGGGAAAAAAGGAAGGATCCTTTTATATTAGATGAGTTCCCCTATTCATAGGAAATTGGAGTGAGAATATAATATTATTTAAGTATACTATATATCTTTCTATTTCTTAATGGGGCTCAAAGAAGATCTTAAGCCTGCAGCATCTGAAAAGGGGAAGATCTTGTCAGTCGATTTGTCTCATCTACTCCAAGTTATCTGGGCATACCTATCTGGTTCGGCTAACCCCATCTAGGATTTCCCGGAGATAGACTTTGGCCTTCCCTGTTTGGGTTCTTCTTCCTGATTCTTGTCTTATGAGTGACCTATTCGGAACTTCGTGTGGAAGGCCTATTCAGGATCCCTTGATCCAGACGCATTTCAGGGGTTGTTTATAGTTGGTACACCTTTCTTCTCAAGGTTCTGGTTCCTTCTGTAATTGGCCCTTGGACTTTACTGTTCGGTTATTCTTCGAACCTTCTTCCTTCAAGAGTTTCTTCTTAGATCTTCTCCGAACAACCCAATCAAGACCTACAGGTCCGAATATACTTTTGGTCTGTTTAGCTTGTCTTATTATGCTCGGGAACCCGAACCCTCTATGCCTATTAATTTGAGGACATGGCTTAGGAAGCATCCATCTGGAGCGATCTTCTGGACAAGATCTATTCGGATAGGACGACCTATTCGATCCGAGTATATTAGTAATCCCAAATTGTTGCTTATTTGGACTCACTTATTTGGTCTTAACTTATATTTAATCCGGGTATTACAACTCCTCCCCAGATTCATTTGCTTTGCAAAGGAAATGAGTTGTTAATTTCTGAATGGATTTACCCTCATATGGTGAATCACCTACCTTATATTTCGGACAATTGTATTTACTTTTATTCACGTTTAGTCTGGGAGACATCTTGCCAAGACCAAACTTATCATTCAATGATACGGGAAGTCTATCACCGAGATCATATCCGGGAACTATTTCCGCTGGACCTCTTCTTTATCCTTGGCCTTTGTTATATACTCATTATAATATTAAATTTTGTTTTAAACAACAATTAGATTTTGATAAGTCAAGGTATTTTAACAACGTATTTTCAAGAAGTGTTTGTTACTCCAAACAAGTTTTTGGACTTAGTCTCAAGAATATTCCAATTTAAAAATTTCCATTGATTCGGGAGTAAGCTCTCTAGATCGATTTAATTGGTGATCTGAGAGTTCGACTCTCCAAATCAATTTAATCGTATGATCCGGGAGTGAGCTCTTCAGGTCGACTTATTTCATGATTCAAGAGTTTGACTCCCTGGATCAATAATTTGATCATACGATCCGGGAGTGAGCTCTTCAAATCGACTTGTTTGGTGATCCAAGAGTTCGACTTTTAGGATCAAATTGATCATACGATCCAGGAGTGACCTCTTCGGATCGACTTGGTTGGTGATTTGAGAGTTCGACTCTTCAGATCAATTTGATTGTGCGATCTAAGAGTGAGCTCTCTGGATCGAATTATTTTGTGATTCGAGAGTTCGACTCTCTAGATCAATTTAATTGTACGATCTGAGAGTGAGCACTCCGAATCGAATTGTTTGGTGATCGAGAGTTTGACTCTCCGGATCAATTGTATTGTGCAATCCGAGAGTGAGCTCTTCGGATCGACTTATTTTGTGATCCGAGAGTTCGATTCTCTGGATCAATTTGTATGATTTGGGAGTGAGCTCTTTGGATCGACTTATTTTGTTCATGCAAAGGTCTAAGTGCTTCTGCCAGATCTAACCTAACAAGGCACTGTAGGAGTATTCTATTCGAGTCAGTTTGGGTTAAGTAATCTAGGAACGCATCTTCTCGATCTAACTGCAAGGGTGACCTAAGAGGGAAACCACCGAATCAACTTCATAAAGTGATCTCGGTATGTGTCCTCCCAGTCAAAACTCCTGGGGATCAAAAAAGTGTTTTCATCCAATCAACCTAACAAGACGACTTGATAGTGTATTCATCCGATCGAACCACGAAGGATGATTTGGAAACTTAATAAAAATATAGTCCAGGGAGTATTCTCTCTTGTTCCAAACCCAAAGAATGGTCTTAGGGGATCATTCTCTTCCGAACTAATCAAAAGAGTTATCTGGATCGAGCATAAGTTTTTGTCTAGAGGGTGTTCCTTTCCTATCTAACCTCAAAGGATGATCTTTGGGGAGCACTCTTATCCGAATCGAGCGGAAGATTCTATCCGGAAGGTGTTTCCTTCCGATCTAACCTCAAATGGCGATCTTGGGGGAGCACTCTCATCCAGATCAAGAGGAAGCTTATATCTAGTGGGTGTTTTCTCCTAATATAAACTCAAAAAGAAACCTTGGTGGAGTACTCTTTCAGATCGAGTGGAAGCTTATATTCGGAGGGTGCTTCCTCCCTATCTAACCTCAAAGGGTGATCTTAGGGATTCTCATCCAGATCGAGCAGAAAATTTTGTCCAGAGGGTGCTTCCTTCTGATCTAACCACTAAGGGTGACCTTGGGGGAACATTCTCATCCGGATTGAGCACAAGCTTCTGTCCAGAGGGTGCTTCCTCCCGATCTAACCTCAAAGGGCAACCTTGGGGAAACACTCTCATCCGGATCGAGTAGTAGCTTCTGTTCGGAGATGCTTTCTCTCGATCTAACCTGAAAGAGCAACCTTGGGGGAATGCTCTCATTCGGATTGAGCAGAAGATTATGTCCCGAGGGTGGTTCCTCCTGATCTAACCTTAAAAGGAGACCTTGGGGGAATGCTCTCATCCGGATCGAGCGGAAGCTTTTGTCTAGAGAGTGTTTCCTCTTGGTCTAACCTGAAAGGACGACCTTGGGGGAGCGCTATCATCCAGATAGAGTGGAAGCTTCTATTCGGAAGGTGCTTCTTCCCAATCTAACCTTAAAGGGCTATATTAGGGGAGCACTCTCATCTGGATTGAGCATAAGCTTCTGTCCAGAATTTTCTTCTTCCAAATCTAACTTGAAAGGGTGATCTTGGGGAGTGTTCTCATCTAGATCAAGTGGAAGCTTTTGTTCGGAGGGTGCTTCCTCCTGATCTAACCTCAAAGGGAGATCTTGGGGGAAAGGTCACATTTGGATTGAGCTGAAGCTTTTGTCCGGAGGTTGCTTCCTCCCAATCTAACCTCAAAGGGTGAACTTAAGGGAGCGCTCTCATCTGGATCGAGCGGAAGCTTTTGTCTGGAGGGTGCTTCCTCCCGATCTAACCTCAAAGTGCGATCTTGGGGGAGCGCTTTTATTCGGATCAAGTAGAAGCTTCTATCTGAAAGGTACTTCCTCGTGATCTAATCTCAAAGGGTGACCTTGAGGGAACGCTTTCATCCAGATCGAGTGGGAGCTTCTGTCCGGAGGGAGGGGTAGCTTCTATCTAGAGGATGCTTCCTCCCGATCTAACCTTAAAAGGGAGACCTTGGGGGAGCACTCTTATCTGGATCGAACGGAAGCTTCTGTCCGGAGGGTGCTTCCTCCCGATCTAACCTCAAAGGGTGACCTTGGGGGAGCACTCTCATCTGGATCGAGCAGAAGCTTCTTTTCGGAGGGTGCT
>WUAT03055659.1:0-13573 GCA_010015005.3 Ulmus americana
ATAAGAAAGCGAAACATGCAATCTAACATATACTTAAACAAATGCGAATTTCTTTATTTCAATCAATAATAAATGTCTTTACAAATTCGGATAAAACATTACTTTACATAGCACTTATCCTAACATAAGCATCTTCAAACCTTTTCCTCTTTGATCCAGCATTGACTATTGGTGTCAGATATGATGCACAAGACCTCGTTATGGTTGGCAAAAGTTTCCTTTAGCCTACTCATGAACCATTCCCAACTCAAGTTTTTCTCCCAATCTCCAACACCAAAAGCAAGTGGGAAAATTCTATTATTTCCATCTTTTGCACAAGCTACAAAGAGTGTACATTTATATTTTCCCTTCAAAAATGTCTCATCAATAATAATGAGTGGCCTGCAATGTTTCCATCCTGTTATTGAAGCACCATATGCAATAAACATGTACTTGAATCTACTAGATGACATATAATAATTAGTACTTGGTTTCAGATAAGTTTCAATGACCAAGCAGTAATAAAGTAAAAAAAAGAGTGAAGAATGATATCTTAGCAACTGTTATAAAATTTGTTTTAGCTCATTATTATCTTAGTCCTAACATGCAGATACTTTATGTCTTCGTCACTGACTTTTCTTTGTATATATATAATGTTATACTATATTATAGCATAATGTTTGTGCTTCTAATTTTATATCAGGATTTCATATTTGTTTGCAAATTTCAAAACTAAAACTACAAGCTTTTATTTCAAAATATATATAATGTTGTTATGGATTTTCAATATTAGCATAAAATAATAACATGTTAATTAGTTACTATTTGATCATTTGATCATAACAGGGTAAAAAATTATAAAAATTGATTACTACTACTAATTATGAAAAAGACTAGTTAGAAATGATAGTTCTCTCTTAACTACCATTCCAAAACAGTATAAATGTCCTCAAACAGGGGACTATTATGTAGTTATCAAAAACGTAACCATAAAGTTACAGTCCTCAATATCTAAATATACACTACTTTTAGATGCACAACAGTAATTTATCCCAGTTTCAAACCTGTTTCAATTTGATATTTTACTCTTAATAACTATGCACAACACTAATGTGTTAATGGGTATATTGCACATTAGAAATAAAATACATATTAGCAAAGGAAGCCAAATTATTATTCTACACGAAGTTAGCATCAAAACAAATTTTAAATTGTTTGGAGAGTATCCTAGACAAGTGACTTACAGACCAGCAACATCCAGTCCAAAATCAACTACATGGTCCCCACATCTATACCAAATAGGTCCAAACTAAAATGATTTAAAATGTCATGGCATAAGTGAATAAATAGGGTACCTATATATAACATAAGCCTCTTTTGAGGACATTAACAAGCCAATGAAGTAAATTTACAGAGTACAAAAGTGATTAGGAAGGAACTAAGATTCAATAAAAGTTTAATAATTTCTTAAGTGACATTGGTTTACCTTGAATCAGTAACTGATTTTTACCAGATATAAAAACTATTCCTACAAGCATTATTTTTCGTATATTGCTAGTTTTTTTTTTTTTTTTACTTGACTGCTTAGCCCCTTATGGCTACTAACAAAATAATGTAACCGAACAATGATTACTAATATTTCTCTTTTTTCTTGTTAGAGATGGATAAAAACAAACTAAAAAGAAAAGTTAGATAGAGCTCTTCATGCAACTAATAAGACCTGTAACTAAAATCTTATGTTTTGTATTTCAGGTTTATTCATAAACTATACTATTCATTTCAAGTTTGGTTTCGAATTATTTTTAATAAGTTCAAACATTTGTCATAGTAATGTGGCTCTTTTGATTTATAAATTAACAACAATGCCACGAGAAATGCCATGTGAAACCAGCAAAACAAAGGGCAACAATATTTTGAAACAACCAATATTTTGTTTCAATTTGTGTAGTTTTCACATAGTCCCTACAAAAATAGGGCACCTATAGGCAACATAAGCCTCTTTTGAGGACATTAATAAGACACTAAAGTAAATTTACAGAGTACAAGAGTGATTAGGAAGGAACTATGATTCAATAAAAGTTTAATAATTTCTTAAGTGACATTAGTTTACCTTGAATCAGAAATTGACTTTTACTAGATATAAAATCATCATTATAGTTGTGGATAATTTACCATACCACTTAAATAACTCAAGAGAAACAACATAGAAGTTCTGCCATCTTTTTATAATGGCATTTATTATGAAATATAGAGGATTTATAAGACTAGAACCAACAGAAGAAAATAATTAGAAAAGTATGCCCTTAAGTTCTACCATACCACTTAAGTTTTGCCACACTACTATAACTCTGTTCGAGTTTGAGATACTATATATTGGTCAAATCCTAATATGTATTATACAAACTATTTCTACAAATCCTAATATGTATTATACTATATATTCCAGGTGTTGTCCAATTGGAAGCAATGGCAATAGTAAAGGGAAACTAGGAAAGCAAAGGGCAACACAAAATCATCACAAATATCATTTTTCATTGATCACTATGAGGAACAGTAAAACCACGAATGTCACAAACTATATCATGTTGTACCATCTGTATCATGACCATATTCTATAGCATTATAATAGGAAATGTCCCTTTCAGCAGCTAAATATAGCAGGGAAGGAATGACAACATAGTTTTAACCAGTATTATGAGCATCCATGTGTTAAAAAAAATCTTTAATGTGCGTGGAAACTTGTCCAAATCAACTAGAAGAAGATAGACAAAAGCTACAAGTAACTAACATGAGAGAAAGAT
Organism: Ulmus americana; assembly: GCA_010015005.3. NCBI lineage: Eukaryota > Viridiplantae > Streptophyta > Magnoliopsida > Rosales > Ulmaceae > Ulmus > Ulmus americana. The sequence goes on from WUAT03055659.1 coordinate 2,781, forward strand.
AAACCAGAATACTAATCAGATAACACAGTTTTATTACGTACCTATCATACTCATTCTTCTCAAAGGATTTTTATTTTCCATTTTGTGCAAGTAGCATGACAGCAATCTAAAACTATCTTCCAAAGAACCCCTTATATCATCCAAGGCTTCCACTCTTGCTCTCCATGCTTTTTCATAGCTCATGTTTACCCCAAACTTCTACTTGACATCTTGAATTATATTACTTATCTCATATTGAACTTTTGGATCAAGTAATTTTGACTTGATAAACTCACTGATGACACTTGAAGTGGCTTGTTTGTGATATGATTTTACTATATCCACAGAACACTTGTGTACTTTATCATACTTGGTTATTTTAAACATATTTGTTTCCCTTAAACTCCTTGCTTTCATCATCCATGTCCAGTCCTCTTGGTCACACTTTAGCCAAAAATTCATCCTATTTGACCTTTGTGTTATGAATTGAAAAGTCCCTTCCATTGCAATCACTGACATGCATATTTTAATTAGCTTCTTTGATTCAAATACGATTCCAACCTCGACATCATCAACCCCATCAACTTCTTTGATTATTTGTTATGGAGAATTAAGTTCAAAGCAAATATTTTCGGTTGTATTCAGTAACATGGGTCTCTTATCATTTTTCCTTTTCTGCCACTGAATATAGTAATTTTTGTGTTTTTGTTGATGCAAACTCTATTTGCATCTTCCTTTTCCTCATTTGATTCCATTATTCTACTGCTTCCTTGTGATGATACAGCAACCGATGCTTCATTCACATCTTTTTGTACAATGACGAGACACATTTCCAATACTTGATTTTCCTCTCTTTCTACTATGATAGTACTCATTGCAAAAATATTGATTATTCTTCATTAGATTCATGTATTAGCAACATCCTTGTCATCTTCAATTGCCATGTCTTGGCTTGTTTCCATCTTCATGTCAAATATCATCATAATAGGTAGTGATTTCTCCAAACCTATTCTCTCACAAATTGTTTCTTTTAATTTATTGTTTGTTATTTCTTCTTCTATTGGGATTTTTTTAACCCTGTGTTCGATTTACTTGTTCTTATCCCACTTTCCATCATAAGCTATAAAAATAGTTATTTGTTTTTCTATTTCTAAATTCAAAGCAAATACATTGATGCAATTAGTAAAGAGAAAAATTCAAAGAGTAATCAAAATAGAAACACTGGTTTTGTTTCAAATCAGGAACCAAGAATAACAATTCCAAAGCCTAGAAACTAGATTATTTTACACGTAGAGTACAAACAAAAGACAAATAAACAAAAACTATCACAAATCATGGATTTGATATCAATTTAGAATAAGCAGCACAAACTATGACAAATAAACAGCACCAATGTAATCCAATTTACACAAAATTTCCATATTAATTTAGAGGAAACAAATCATGGATTCGAATTAAGAACCAACAAGAATTTGAAAATTCAAAAGCAATAATGAAAATTAAAACTTACTTTTGAAGCTTTTGGTTGTCGGTGATTCGAGCGGGGAGTTTCTTTCAATGTCAGTGGGAATTGGTCTTCGGATGGTAATTGGTAATCGGTAATCGGATGCGAATTGGTCTTGGATGCGAATTGGACTAGGAAGAAGATGATGGTCCATTATTGTTTTTGGGACAAATAATTTGGAGCTTTTCTCTCTTACTCGAATTTTTTTTGTATCCGAGTTGAAGCCTCATGGTCGTCGAAGCTTCTCCTTCACCATCAACGTTGTTGCTCTTCTTTTTTCCCAAAAATGTGGTGGATTGTAGTCTTTTGTAAATTTGTAAATTTTTCAAGGACAAATTTGTCCTAATAATGGTATATTTCAAATTTTAATTCCCTTGTGATTTGTTTATAATAGGTTATGATAAAAGTGCTATTTATTTAATTCCCCCTACATAGATAGATGAGTTTTATTTTTCTTATTTAATTAGCATTTGTATTTAAAATAAATATTCAATTTTATTTAATTATTTTAATTACACTCATAAAAATATAATTAATTGTTAATTATATATATATATTTTTACCAAAATAGTTATAAATAAATGAATATTAAAACAATTTTTAATTAAAATAAAAAAGATATTACATAAATACATATTCTAGGGAATAGAAAGGGAGATCCACTTTTCTATTAAGGTTTTCTACTAAAAGCCTAGAAAAAAAGAATAAGAGGCACACTCCTCTTCATCAAAGTGGGAGGTTAGGTTTGAAAGATTGTGCTTCCAGATTGTCTCGTCACCAATCTTCATATGTATGCTCTATCCTTTTCTATTTTGTTGAATTAATATTGCAATAGAGTTTTTCAAAGCGTAGTCAATGATGATAAATTTTTTGTTATCCACTGAGTCATATTTTTGCTGCGTAATGATAATAAAAACCAACAATCCTACCATGATAGACTAAATTTATATGAAAAATCTACAATCACATATATAAGTCCAAGTAGAAAGCGTAACCCTATAGAAGGTAAACTTATTATAACAAAACAAAATAAATTTATATAATAAAAAAACGAAACTTAAAGGATGATTGTCTGAGAAAGTCGAATACACCCTCCAAAATTTATCATTTATTTCGACACCGTTGCAAGACAAATGACCAGCCAACATGCTTAGGCGCACAACTGGCTAGCGCTCCGACAACTTGTTGTTTTGAGTGATGCTAGAGAGAAGGGAAAAAAATTGTCATTGTAAGTTTGTGCATTTGTCCAGTATTGAAAATTTGAATTTTTAGATTTTGGAGTGATCCATTATTATTCTTTTCGTTGTTGCTCTATACCCATCATTTTTTTCTTTTTCTTCTAGCACTTTTTCGTATGGGATCCACCAATTTTTTCTTTTTATTCAATTTTTTATGTTTAGCCCACTAATAATAATAATAATAATAATAATAATAATAATATTTAAATTACGAATATATTAATTCTGTTTAAATTATCAAAATAACCACTCAATCGCGCTAAAGAAACACGCTAATGCCTCTTGCTTTTTCAGTTCAACAAAAGCCGAACCAACTTTTTATTTATTTATTTTTTCTTTTCTAAAAAAGAAAACTTTTTATGTATCATATCTCCCTCAACATCCAAACTTTTCCGTTACTGTCCGAACTAATTTAATAAATAATAAATTATCATTAATTAATTAATTGATAAATATAATCGACCTTTTTGTAATCTCCGATTTCGCCCTCTCTCTCTCTCTTCAAACAAACAAAACGACGCCAGCACCACCATTGGCACACACGAACAGAAAAGCAAGAGAGAGAAAGCTTTGTAACTGCCTTTCTAATGGAATCCCACTCTCGGATCTTGGAAAAACCCTAGCCATTTCCCTCAAGATTCTTCCCCATTTCTTCAAGAACCAATCTTCTCTCTTTTCCACCTCCATTTCGATCCTCTTTCCTTTTCTTCTTCGTTCTTGTCGATTGTGGAATTTCTGTTGCTTTTGGATTAATTGTTGCGCGTTATGGAGAGTTTTTGATCGGATTATTGGTTTTTTGTGGGTGGTGAATTTGATGTTGATTTTGTAATAAAGGAGGAATATGGACGACAGAGGAGGTGGCGGTGGCTCTTTCGTCGCTGTGAGGAGGATTTCTCAGAGTTTAGACCGCAACACCTGCCATTCAACTTCTGGTACTTTGTTCTTTAATTCCTGAGTTGTTTTGTTTTATTTTCTTATTCTCTCTCTCTAACTCCTCTCTATAAAGTGTTTTTTTTTCTCTCTCTGACTTTTTTTTTCTTCCTATCTCGCTCCCTTTATCTTGTTTAATAGTGCTATTTCTCTTTCTTTTTGGAGTTTGGATCTGTGAAATTGAGATAGCTGAGTCGTGCAAATACGTAATTGCAGAAATTATCCATAAGTAGATGTTTTCTGATATTATAACTTGCTTTGGTGGGTTAATTTCGATATATATATATAATTGTATTTGCAATTACTAATCTGTAGCTTTTGTTTGAATTTTCTTGTTCGTGGGAATTAATTACTGTTTGGGAGGTGCTATTGGCAAATTTTTAATGTTGAATGGAACAGCATTTCTAAATTATGTTCATTTTTTTTTGTTAGTATTAATTTTATGGATCTCAATTATGTCCGCGATTGGAAACAAGAACTGTAATTTGTTCATTTTCTGCTGCTTCACGCCTTATATATACCATGTTTTTAGAAGCCAATCACTTTCACTACATTATTGTAACCGTTGTTTTTCTCACTTGATGGGTGGGAACTTGAGAAAGATTATAATCCGTTATAGCACCATCTGGCAGTAAATAAGACTTTGCTTTAGAAGATTTAGAAATTTTTTGTAATGGGTGGTTTGGTTGGTACAGCTGAGGTTGTGGCAGGATCAGCAGCATGGCTTGGTCGAGGTCTTTCTTGTGTGTGTGCACAGAGAAGAGAAAGCGATGCACGACCTTCATTTGATTTGACTCTTGCCCAGGTAATTTGCATGCTATTTGATTGACAAGCCTTATGACCCACGTATTCAGGTTATTATTCTGGAATATTTTGAATTACAATTTTTTTTTTTGTTTTAATTTGCTGGTTTCTACGGGAGAATAATAGTTTGATATGGATTATGGAATTCCAAAATTTTGCTGCCCTTTTTCTAGCTTGTCCTGCAGTTCCTTTTGGTCTGTTGTGTTTTTCTGAACGTCTTCATAGTTAAGGTTAATCTGAGAAGATAGCTATGCTTTTAATGTGATGAAAAAAGATTTCCAGTCGTCATTATTCGTCAAAATTTGGAGATGTTTCTTTTTCGGAAATCAATGTACTGTTTGTTTTAGCTTGCTAAATATATAGCTTGGCTTCAATTTGATTTTTCTAATGCCCAGCCATCTGGAATAGATGGTCTACATGCAGCTGTATTGCACCATATGTTTGCTTTCTCTGTTCTCCAATTAGCTTTGCCTTGGTGTGTTGTGTATGTTGCTTTTTCTGAATTCTATGCTTTGTCTAGTTCAGAAAATGTGTTTTTATTTTGCTTTGTCTTAAATTGATCATGTGCTCAACATCATTGGTGTAATAAGTGAGTATCTAATTTGTTGTAATTATCAATTTGTTTTCTACAATACTGTCATCGCCTCTCTTGTATGCGTATGTTCAATGTATGTTTTTCTTTGTTCATTTTATTTTTCAGGAGGAATGCTTGCAAAGACTTCAGAACCGTATAGAAGTTTCTTATGATAGTTCAATCCCTGAGCATCAGGTACCTCTTCCACTGTAGATTTCATTTACTCCGTGGAAGTTAGGCACTACACAATTGAATAGTTTCTCTATACTTTGTCACATAGTCCTGTGTGCTCAGGGCTTCTCCATGTATTCCGGTTACTTCTTCAAGGCCGAATTATATGTTTGGTGCTATTATCTGTTTTGCTGCAGGAAGCTCTAAGGGCTTTATGGAATGCTGCCTTTCCTGAAGAAGAACTTCGTGGTTTAATATCTGAGCAATGGAAGGAAATGGGATGGCAAGGGAAAGACCCATCAACAGATTTTAGGTTGACATTTTATTTCATTTGTCATTTGTCATTTGTGCATGCTCAGCAGAAAATTTGTAATTTATGCAGCTTATTTGTTGTTAGCTTTCCCAATTTGTATTTATCTTTTTCATTACTGTTTTTAATGGTTCATGTTTGAATTTATCTGGTAGGGGTGGCGGTTTTATATCATTGGAGAATTTATTGTTTTTCGCTCGGAATTTCCCGGTATGGTCCTTTCCCATTTGTTCTCTTTTCTCTTATTTCTGTTCTCTGTTCTCTTCCTCCCCTTTTTCCCTTCCTGTATATGCAGTATGTAGGCACCTCCTCTCAGCTCTTTTTGGATTAATAATTCTGTAACATGTTATTATAAGAAGTTGTGCTGAAGTTAAACCTTTGAAATTTAGCTTTACTGTTTTACTTTGATTTGCATGATTTGAGCCTTTTAACTTGTAAAGTTCTGATGGATGATAGTGTATTTTCTTCTTTGGCTGATTTCTTTAGCTGAATTGACTTATTCTTTGATAATGGAAAATAAGTATTTTTAGATTATTGTTCTGTAACCAACCATGAAACTTGCATGAGAAGCAAAAAGAAAGATGAGATTGAATCATTTAAATTTTATAAAATTAAATCAATGCAAAATGTTTACCATGTTTGTATTCCTGTGTGAACTTTGATGGCGCTTGTTTTTATCATTTACATTGTGCTTCTTATGAGATTCAGTATGTCTATCTTTGTTACCGTGCATTTTGGTAAAGTATCCATATTTTTTGAATACAGAAATCCTTCCAGGATCTCCTCCGAAAGCAGGAAGGTGATAGGTCGGTGTGGGAATACCCATTCGCTGTGGCTGGCGTGAACATCACATTCATGCTGATCCAGATGCTTGATCTTGAAGCAGGTTTTAATTTATTCTAATCCTTTTTATTTGTTTATTTTATGCAATATTTGTTTACATTTCTGAAACAAGTGACAAAATTATTGTTAATATGAGTAGTTTCTGGATCCTTGTCAACTACTAAATGAATTCTTAAAAAAACATAAACTAATGTTTGCTTTCATTCTTTGCAAATGACCAAAGAGACTTTAAGCTTCTGTTAAAAATAGAAAACAAGTTTCATTATGAACTGGTATCTATATATTTATTTTCACATGGCGATTAGAATCAGCCATTCCAAATCTTTTTCTTCCCTTTTATCTTTTGAATATTCTTTTGATATTACTTTATTCTTCTACTGGTTTATGAGGCCTCTATGAGATCTGCAACTTGCACCTGTCATCCATCTTATCATTACCATATCATTACCATCATCATCATTGTTACATTGTTTTGGTAAATTAGGTAATTGTCGTGAAAGATTTTAGACATGTCATTCTATGGTGATTACAGAGGTTTGAGTTATATTCATGGCTGATCTGAAGCTCTATCCATATTTCTGTACTGAAATTTTGCAAGATATTTGTGTTACTTCTTAGGGTCACTGCACATATTTGCAATCGATAAATATATGACTTAAATCTTGGCTTTTGTTTATTTTTATTTTTTATTTTTCTATGCTTTCAATTAGTTTAACTACTTTATTATATTTATTTCTACAGTCAAACCACGAACACTGGTTGGTGCAACTTTCTTGAAGTTTCTAACAGGTATTGTGAGCTTGTTTATGGTGTCACAGTACATTGTCAAATAGTTAGTGTTTTGAAGCAATGGGAGGAGACGTGCTTGCTCTTAGTGCAACGCTCTATTTCCAATTTGATTTATTGACATTTTGCTTTTGTTTTGCATTTTAGATAATGATTCAGCATTTGACCTTCTCTACTGCATCACTTTTAAGCTAATGGACCATCAATGGCTCACTATGCGTGCATCATACATGGACTTCAATGTAAGTATTGCTCTGCATGTACTTCTCTTTTTTTATTAGAGATTGGTGATTCATAGGCAGTTCTTGTGAAGGGTGGGTGTTCTCATGTGCAATTGATGCCTGGAGTGTAGATTATAGAGGGCCGTCTGTTGGGACATCAAGTTATAATATTCTTTTTGGTTGCGAGGCTTTTTTGCGTGGGACCGTTTTTCACTTTAAACTTTAATCTTTGTCTACAAAACTTGACTGGCTTGGTTTGCTGTTTGAAAATTTCTGTTGTTTTGGGATGTTTGGTTTATTATTAGTTTTTAGTGAAAATCTTGAATTAAGTTCAATGGAACCTAACAACCAAGTTTGTGCATCATGGAATTAATTTCAAAACCCAAAACTTACATTCCTAAGTTTATGCATTATGTTTTGTTTTTATAAACAGACGGTGATGAAGTCGACACGCAGGCAGCTGGAAAAAGAGCTTCTTAATGAAGACACAACACGACTTGAGGAATTGCCCTCGTACAGCCTTCTCTCTCGATAGTACTGAAGTACCGGAAGGCATTCAGGCAATGACACATTTATTTCTAACTAGATGGTTTTCTGTTGTACATGATACGGTGATATCCTCAACTTTGATGGCTCTGCTAGGCGGCATAATCTGATTCTCAGGAAAGGTTTTAGTTTTCTGAAGGTTGTAAGGCTATAATTTGAGTGTGATTTTCTGTTTCTTTTTTTTAGTTTCTCTATATGAGGTGGAAACACTTTCTTTTCTTTTCTTTTCTTCTAGGTCTGATCCTCAACTTGAGATTGTACTTGTACTAGAATCTGGGTTCATATTTTCTTTTCTTCTAGGTCTGGTGCTGTGATCAATATTTGTGGTTGAACTTGAGCTCCTTAGGTGCTACCTTGAATGTGAAAATTTGTCTGCTAAAGAATAGATGTTACTTATTATTTTTTATTTTTTTTGGGATGAAATGGGTAATCAATACGCCAGCAGCGAAACGTCAAGAGTTAAGTTTTAATATTGTTGTTTTGATAGTTTAATATTAATTTAAAAATTAATTAATATAATACAATTAATTAAAAATAACATTTTGAAAAAATCTATTATATTTCATGATAAAGTCATTAAAACTAAACATGCATGGCTATTTACATATGCTCCATCTTTCCCCTAATGCTCGCCGGCTCTCCAAGAATTGAAAAAATAAAAAATGCAGAGTAGAAATCAATGAGAAAGATTGAGGGGATTTGACAATACCAAGGTAGAGTATTACCAAAAAAATGAGACAATACCAAGGTAAAGAGACGAGATTATATTCCTGATACATCTTGATATGTAGTTCCTTTAGTATGACACTATTTTACAAAAGAAATGCACTCTTACAACAACTTGAAAACATAAAACACAAATGGGCAGATGGAGATCATAACAATTATCTCTTCTTTTATGCAAAATTCATGTAAACTCTGCAGAAAATGAAGTGATTTATACAGAATATGATGCCAAAGAAGTACTGCATTTAATTTTCAAATTTATCACTCTGGAGAAAGATGACAATTATGAACTGTATACATAAGCTCATATGACTCTTAAACAATTTGATAGTAAACTGTTATGAGCCTCACATGAAGTTAATTTGCAAAAATTCAAGATTTATACATAAATAGCCGCTAAAAACCATTCAACAAGAAAGCCGAGGTATCGTACTTGGAATCTCTCACAAACGCTTTAAGACATGCAAGAAAAACATAATCAGCTTTTACAACTACCCAATTAGTGGAACTGAAACTCTTGAGTAGAAATTTTATTGGAAGAAAAGCACTTAGTAAAAAGTACCCAATAACATGAAATTTATTGGATAGCAGTAAGAAGCACGATGATTGGTGAACAAAAAGGTGGAATATAAGAAGAATACAGGTTATTCACAATGGCAGAAGCGAAGGAATTATGCACAATTCTTTCATGAAGATGTTGTATTTCCAAATTTATATTATTATATACATAAACTGCATGATGAACCATGTTATTTTAACTTAAAAATGAATATGTTGATCAAATCAATAACAGATCAGCAAGCAAAGTTTCACCTTCCAAATCTTCCCCTTCATCACCAATCTCATCATTCGAAATACTACTTTCAACCAACAGACACCAAGAATCAAGAGTGAATGCCAATCAAAGAAAAAAAAATCATAAAACAAACCGCAGACCTTCAGAGATATATAATAGAAATACTCACTGTCATTGGCTTCTTCTTCAGGCCAGAATATGTATTATCAAGCCCATTAGAAATTGTTAAAGGATAGAGATAAATTCACTGTAAGTGTACCTCGTTATCAAAATACTAACAAAAATACCAAAAAAAAAAAAAAAAAAGTCTGATGAAATAAATTGAACATCTGACAAGCTTTCAATTTTTTCCGCCAGTGTATCCACAGAATCATATGCAGGGTCCTAACCCCTTTTTTTTTTTTTTTTTTTAGGATCAAATGGGGCAATTTGAAAATTCAAAGAAGCATAAAAGTAAAATATGTTGTATTAATACCGCAGGACTGCCTTTCAAGATGCACCAAACAGACAACCAATTTCACCTTCGATTAGGCATCACACCCTCAAGTACAAATGTTGAGCTGCTGTAAAATACTCTATCCTTAGAAAAAACAAATGCTAGTATTAAAACAGAAATGCTTAGGCCTTTTACAATCATCCTCAACTGAACATAACTCGTTATACTTGTTTAATTGACAGAAATTTGAACAAGTTGTTAAAAGAATTTGCAGTTCAACACTGGGCACTTATCAAATGAGGGGGGGAAAAAAATAAAAAGAATCTCAGTTAACTCTCTCTCACACATATGAACAATGTAGTAACATTTTAGAACAAAACAAAAGAGACAAGGTAGGAATAAATAAATAAATAAAATTGCCACCTCCTCCTTAAATTTTTTAATACTCACAAAATTCAAATACTATTATCCACATTCTGAAAAGAAAACAAACTTTTTAAAGAATTTTGGTACCTTTGTGTTAGTTTGTGTGGATCCATGACACACAAGTATGATACTCTTACTGGCTTTCCTACTTCCATCAGCCATATATATATATATGAGCTATTATAGGAATAGACCTGCCCTCATGTTCAAATGTTTTGTTTTAGCAAGTTCTAGCTCGTGCCCATAACTCTCACATTGGATAATGACCATCAATGTTAAAATTTGAAGCGTCAACATGCTATTGCCAGAAAGTTGCCCCAAAATTTTCTTTCCGTTGGAGCTTTAGAGCAGTCTAGAAAACAAAATTCAATGAAGCATATCATTAAGCTATCAAAATTTACATCTTTGTTCTATATTTTTAACTAAATCATTGCCAATTATAGAAAAAAAAATATAATAAATCCAACCAAAGAAAGCTCACCCGAAAGGAATAATTGGAACTT
>WUAT03055768.1:0-13573 GCA_010015005.3 Ulmus americana
TCCGGGGTGTCCCCCCCCCCCCCCCCCCCCCCCCCCCCAAACATTTACTCAAGTAAATTTATTTTCTACGACACTTGTACGCATAAGTAAGATTAAAATTGCTTGTTGCTTGTTTCATACATCAACTCTCAATTCTCTTCCATCTTTATTTGGCCAAATCAAGACAGATTACAGTGCTTATGATAGAAATTGGGGTGTTATTGATATGATTTCCAAATGTATTACTAAGGAAGAAAAACTTAATAAGGAAAAAAAAATTTGCTCATTTCATCTCTCAACTCAAGTCCAACAACAAAGGAAAGAGAACATTCAAGAATGCTAGTTATAATGGTAGAAGAATGGAAATGGAAATGGAAATGGTTAAAATACTGAAAAGGAAAATGATAGAAAGTGTTTCTTTTGGCACAAGCTAGGTCACAATAAAGTTGCTTGTCACAAGTTTCAGGCCTGGTTAAAATAAAAGAAGATTGAGTATTAGCTAATGTTTGTTTTGAATCAAATCTTATTAATGTTCCTTTAGATTCTTAGTGGCTTGATAGTGGTGCAACTGTTCATGTTACTACCTTGCAAGGGCTACGAGACCTAAGGAAGCCAAGTGAAAGAGAATCTAGACGTAAATCATTGGAGTGAAAGTTTGCAATGCAGGGACCATTGTTTTGTAGTTGAAGCCTACTTTTGAAATTGTTTGAATAATGCATTTTAGTTCCTTCTTTCAAAAGGAATTTAGTTTCACTTCCGCTATTGGACAAAACCAGTTTTTGCTTTCATTTTGGAATAATAAAGTAGATATTATTTATGATTTCAATGTTGTTGGCAATTATTATTTCTCTTATGGGCTATTAAAATTTGAATTGGTTTCCAATACCTATGCTTTATCATGTGATGTTGATAAATTTGCACGACAAAGATCCCTTGTTAAAGAGAAGTCGTTGTTGCTGTGGCATAAGCATTTGGGACATATACTCCTGATAGAGAGTTGAGAGATTAGTCAAAGTAGAAATTCTCCCTTCTCTTTATGATGATGATTTTGGAATTTATGTTGAATGTGTAAGAGGAAAATTGACTAAGACCAAAAAAGAAAGGTGCCACTTGTAGTAAGAAACTGTTGGAAAGCATTCATACAGATATTAATGGACCATACTCTATTATAATATGTGGAAATAAATAATTCATCACTTTCATCCATGACTTTTCTGGTTTTGGGTACATTTATTTGATTAAAGAAAATTCTGAGACTCTTGATAGATTCAAATTTTTTTGAATAGAGGATGAAAATTAACTAGGGAAAGTTATCAAAATTGTCAAATCTGATCATGGTGGCCAGTATTATGGTAAGTATGATGAATCTGGCCAACATATGGGTCATTTTTCCAAATACTTACAAGATTGTAGAATTGTTACCCAATATACAATGCCTGGAAGCATTGAGCAAAATGGAGTTGCAGAATGATACAATCATACACATGGATATACGGAGAAGCACGATGAGTAGATAGAATATGTCTCAATTCTTATGGGGTGAGGCCATTAAAATAGCTTCCTACATACTGAATCATGTTCCCAGCAAATCTGTAACCAAGACTCCTTTTGAATTATGAACTGATATAAAACCTAGTTTGAATCATTTTTGTGTATGGGGATGTCCTACTGAAGTTAAAATCTATGATCCTAATCAGAAAAAGACATATTCAAAGACTATTTGATGTTACTTCATGGGGTATCTGAATCTTTCTAAAGGTTATAGATTTTATTGTCATACTCAAGGCACTAGAATTATTGAATCTCAGGTAGCCAGGTTTTTGGAATTGGATGATGTTGAAAGTTTTTCTTCTAAATCTCTTGAATATTAAAAGCTATTAAATGTTGTATCTATAACTATGTTTATTGTCAGTGATGATGTTGTGTAGACAAGCATCAATCAAGGAGTTAATCTAGAAGAAGATAGTTCTATTCTTGATAAAATTCTCGTTGCAGACAATACTCCTATGATTAATGAAATTATGACCATAGAAAACATTCCAGCTAATGAGGAAGCTTCCATGGTAGAAGAATTCAATCCAGAGGATGTTTATTTGGAAGAGGTAGTTTGAGAGATTCTTCGAAGAAGATCTCAAAGGCAAAGAAGATCGAAAATCTCAAGCGATTATTATGTTTATCTTGGAAAGGGAGATTTTGACATTGGTCATATTGTGGATCCTTCAACTTAAAGTGAAGCCATTACTAGTCCATAATCTAATAAATGGTTGGATGCTATGAAAGACAAAATGGAGTCCATGAAAAACAATGATGTGTGGGAGTTGGTTGAATTACATGAAGACCTCAAGCCGATTGGCTGCAAATGGGTCTTCAAGACTAAAAAAGGACAATAAAGGGAAAATTAAGAGATTCAAGAGAAGATTAGTGGCAAAAGGCTATACACAGAGAGAGGCATTGACTTTACAAAGAAATTTTCTCGGGCCCATACTAAGGATTCCTTTAGAATTATGGCTTTAGTTGCACATTTTGATTTGGAGTCGCATCGAATGGATGTGAAAACAACTTTTCTAAATTGAAAGCTGAGCAAGAAAGTATACATGTCACAACCTGAAGGTTTCAAGGAAAGTGGAAGAGGAAATATGTCTTGTAGATTGAAGAGGTTAGTCTATGGTCTCAAACATGCATCTTGTTAGTGGTATTTGAAATTTGATAAAGTTGTGATAGAATTTGGTTTCATAGAAAACAATATTGATCAGTGTATATAAATAAAGACCAGTGGGAGTAGATTTATCTTTTTTTCTTTATATGTGGATGAAATTTTGCTCGCAAGTAATGATATGAAACTACTTAAAAAGACCAAACATTTTCTATCAATAAATTTTGACATTAAAGATTACGGTCAAGCTTTTTTTTTTTTGGTTGTTGTTGGGCATTGAGATTTGTCGGGATAGGTCTCGAAAGGTCCTTGGTCTGTCTCAGGAATCTTGTATAGAGCGTGTGCTTAGTACATTTAATATACAACTTTGTAAGCCATGAGAGGTTTTAGTTGTAAAAAGAGACAAATTTAGCAAGGATCTGTGTCCTAAGAATCACTTGAAAAGAGAAAAATATGAAAAATATCTCCTACCGAGTTTGATGTATGCTCAGGTTTGTATTAGACCTGACATTGCTTTCACTATAAACATTGTTGGGTGATATTTAACTAATCATGGGCATGATCATTAGGTTGTAGCCAAGAATGTTTTGAGATATTTGCAGAAGACCAAGGGTTTTTATGTCTTTTTATAAGCATGTTGACAATCTCCAGGTCATCGGGTATTCAGATTCAAATTATGGTGGATGTGTTGATGAGTTAAAATTCACTTCAGGATACATTTTCATTTTTGTAGGAGGAACCATCTCTTGGAAAAGTTTAAAACAGACCTTGATGGCATCATCTACAATGTATGCTGAGTTAATAGCTTTGTTGTCACATAAATCTGGCTAATGGTCAAAGTAGATTACGCAAGCTATTTTTCTAGGTTAGTAGGATGACCAGGCATCAAGTCAGGTCTAGCTAAGAAAATATGATGGCATTGTCATAAGCATGACGGCTTCAAAGCTGAAGAGCTATCTGAAGAGGTGATCTAAAAAATAGAAAACAATATGAGGTCGAGGAAGCTATTCCCCTGATTACACTCCAATGCTTAAGTTAGATCGAGAAGTAAGTAATCTTGTGAGAGAGAACAACTTAGGATTAGGAGCAGTAATTCAGGTCATCAAATCGGGTTTGGGTTGGGTTGAGATAGATACATAACAATAATAAGGTCAACCCGAACCCAACCCAATTTTTTTAAGTCATAAAATTTAACTCTAACCTGAACCGTTCAAGTAATGGGTAACCAAATTCAATCCAAAGAACCTGAAAAAATAAAAATATATCATAATTTTTATTTTTTGAATTAATATTTTTTTGAAAAATCAAGTCGAAATCAAGTTATTTGGTCAATTTAAGGTAAATTGGGTCACTTTTGGGTTGCTGGCTCAATTTTAGGTTCTTAGGTCACTTTCAAATTGAATAATTTCATATCAATCAATTTGACCCAAATTCAACCCAAATTTTTTGTGGTCAATTTTAGGTCGAGCCAATTTCAACCAAAACCCTTTTTTTATCAGCCTTAACATGAAATTTTCAGGTAGATTTTGAGTCGTGTCATTAGGTCACGATGCAAATTTCTATTCCTACTTAGAATTGATTGCACGTACCTTATGTGAGTAAAATGAGAGGTATTTATAGTGATGCCTGATAGAGGAAGAATAAGCTATTTTCATGGAGAAGAAACATGCTCCTTCTTAGTGAGGACACGTGTACATCTCGAACATGAGACAAGCATTCCACGGTCCTTGTAATAGTGATTATAATGACATGTGTAATGATGTCTGCTTATGTGTCGCGAGTTCATTGATTGATCAATTGATAGGGAAAACTTCATTACAACTTAGTCTAGAGACATCATGTCTTAAATTAATTAAGTGTTGAGAAGTGGCTTGAGGAACTACATGATTTAGGGAGGAGACAAGCGTGCAAAATAGTCCATCACGAGTGTGAAGTGTAGACTTAAACATGTATCGGGTTGGAAGTCAAGAACATGAAAGAAAATAAGCCAAAACACAACGAAGGCTTGGTTGAGTTTCTAACTCGGCCAAGGGCCTTGAGCTCGGCAACTCAGCACATGGGATCTTAGCTCGGCAAAGGGCCTTGAGCTTGGCAGCTTGGCACATGTCAAGACAATCTTGGTAGTGGGCAAGGTATTGCTTGGTAGCGGGCAAGGTATTGCTTGGTAGCTCAGCCCTGTCTGGGTGCCTACACGCTTGCCTATCTGTATTCATGTGCACTTACAGCACGTCACATGCCTTTCTCCTGCCCCCCCATGCATAGCTCGTGTAGTTTGGCCATGTCTTGCATGCATGGCATTGAGCAAATGCACGTAGCTCCTCCACAAAACTAGCCCGACATGCATAGCTTGGCAAGGGCAGCTTAGGAGCTAGCCCACACACCTTGTCTGCCTTGCGCATATCCCCACCAATGTGTAACTTGTCTCGAGTATGTCTTAGTCTCCCACACGCCTAGAGCCTTGTGTAGTTCTTCTCGACCAGTACCCTGCCTGGTTGTGTTGCGTGCAGCTCGGCACGCCCAACACACTTCTTGTGCTAGCTTGTTCCCAGCCGAGCTAGATTGGTCAAGCTAGCTTGGTTGACTAGCTTAGTGCCCTATTGAACTTGGCCTGTATCTTCGCGATATTGATCCCATGCTTCAGCTTTTGTGAGCATTGTATTTTTGCATGAATGACCCCTTTATCATCATGTTATTCACAAATTAACTCGATAGGTATCATACCTTGATTTTTACTAAGTCTAGAAGGAAGAACTGAGGATTGCTTCAGTCTATCATGAAGACAGATGGTAACATCCATTTAGTTTTCTTCGTAGTTGAAATTTTGGAATGCCAGCCTAACAAGTAAAGCTGCTAGCTCAATCTTGACTTGTCTTGCATGTCAACATTGCATGATGACATGGACGCCACCTCAGCTGTGGCTAAAATCCCCATAATAGTTGTGCCCTACTTTTTGAGTCAATAGGTTGGCTCAAAAACTATCTTGAGACATTTCAGAATTCAACTTATGTAATCATTGAAAATCGTCCTTTGCGCTTCCTGGTTTGTTGAGAAAGTCTAAGTGTATTAGACTGAGAGATCGAGGAATCGAGAAAACTAATAATTATCCCAATTAAGGATAATTTATTGCTTTCCGAATTTATTGTGAAATCAATAATCAAATCTCAACCTATGGAAACCTGATAAGCTATTTAAACTAATAGTCTATCATTTAAATTGAAAATTTATCAATATCCAAATTTATTGATAAATTATCTAACTTCCATATTATATGAAATTAAATAATTTCTAACCTCTCATTAGATAAAGACTTCTAATTTTAATAAGTTGGCCAATCTCCTAGTATATAACTAATGAGATTTTATTTTGAGTATGAATTCCAAGAGTTTTACAGAGAGATTTCTCAATTGATTTCAAGAGAGGACTCCCAGCCTTGCCCAATCAAAAAAAGCTCATTATATCAGGTAATTGAATGTTCATTAATGCTCTCTCTCTTATTCTCTATATAAACCAAGGCAAGTCTGCATTCCCCTTTCTTGATAAAAATTTTAGAGAAAGTAGAATAGTTAAGGAAAAAAAATTTCTTATGGAGAGAGTTGATTTTCCCAGAGATGATGAGGAGAGGCTTAACTTCTCTTAGAATTCGTGCACCAACTCAAGTTTCGATTCTGAGTCTGAAGGGAAAATAGTTGAGACAACACCAAACAAAAATTCAAGATTAAATATTGCCATGCTAGCATCGCAAAAATTCCCCCCATGGAGGATGTACTATGGTGTCCATCTAAGAAAATTTCTCGAAAGTTTGTCGAAGTAATTTTCTCCAATCCGAAAGAAGAAAAAAAAGGTAATCCTAAGCTAGGTGTCTATCATGGTCACAAGCAAGCAACTCGGCAAAATGTTAACAGAGAAAAAGCAAAGCTCGACTGAATATCCCATTTCCAAGACATGGAGATTGGCTGGTGAAGCTCAGCTAGATACGAAGCTGTCAAAGTGTGGAGCTTGGCCTAGTGCAGAGCTAACTGGCTGCTATAAAAATTTTGAGCTTGGATCACAGGGTAAAGAGCATGCAATGAGGTAAGCTATCAAGTATATGATTTCTTGCCATGGTTCTAGGAGTACCATGGTTGTTTCAAGTGGAAAAGATAAAGGTCGACCAGTCTCTCACAGCACCAGGAAAGATTGGGACATGCTCACTAAAGCGTTGGGAGTCAATTCTAAATGGCATATATCTTCATCTAGAAAAAGTACTTCTCTCAAAGAAGACTTGGAAAATGTAGAAGTTACAAGGAAGAAAAATCAACAGACTAAAGCTGATAAAGACGAGGATTCCTCATCAATGGGTGATCAGTTTAGATCCAAAGTCACCAAGGAACAATTGCATGAGTTGAGATGCAAGTGTCACATTCCTAACTCGGTTTGGGCTGAGAGTTCCGAGACAAGATGATAGACAATGCAATGTTAAGGATGGTACGTTGCTGTCTACCTGGATGTTGTGCATGTCGAGCTAAGATTCCTAACACAGTCATTCTTTAAAAGAGTCTTGTGTGCATTAGGCACATCTCCCACGCAACTTACTCGAATGCTTGTCACTTTCTCTCTACTTTCTATGTTTTGTACCAGAAATTTGGAACGGGCAAACATTCATTGAATGAGATTAAGCAAGCCTTTAGCTTGAAAAGCCATCTGAGTGGAGATCACTCTAATAAGAATTATGGGATCTACTACTTAAGCCAGAACAAGGAGATCATCATAGTTCAAGGTATATCGTCTTCAAACAAAAATTGGAAAAAATAATTGTTTTGGGCGACTAGGAAGTGATTGAGCGATGCCGAGATGTATAGTCTGCCTCTTAATGAGTGTGTGAATATTGAATTCCGAGCAAGATTGCTTGGATCCCAACTAAGATCACAAAGAAAAAATATGATAACATTGACCTTGTCATGACGGTGACCACGAAGAGCCAAGATTGAGCTAGGCCAACCATAGCCTTGGCTTTATTCAATGTCGAATTCCAAGTATTTGACTAGGGGATAGTGTTGACTATCCATTATTCTTACATACCAAAAGTGCTCTTCTACGAGCTATGACAATGGTGTCAACGCCTCAATTGGAGATCAGCGTCCAGATGTGGCTGGCTCTGAGAGCGGGGGTAGGCTCTCAAAGTCTAAGAGTCTTTGATTTACCACTTGTAGAAATTTCTATCTATTTTAACCCTTTCTAAATTTTCTTTATTTGAACTTATCCAAGAATGTACGGAGGAAAAGAGCCTCAAAGTGCTATGGATCTCTAGGAGAGGATAAGATGGCTGCGGGCTAAAGATAAGAACGTGAAGGGTATGCACTTATCCTCATCATCTGATCCTGTCAGAGAAAAGGAGATGACCTTAGCTCTCCAGAAAGGTATGCCCTCATTCTCATCACCCAATCCTGTGAAGGAAAAGGAGATGACATTGGCTCTCAGTGTTGTTGAACCAAGCAACATGAAGACAACATAGGAAGAGGCATTGGTGCACCCTAGGGCATCCTTACTTGCCACGATGAATGGGCAGGCTATAGTAGTTTGCTTAGGACCATGAAAAAATAATTCACAAAGCTTGAAGAATTTGCAAAGATCGATCCTAATGAGGTGCGTCATGAGACTATGGAGGAAGTTCTAATGCATGTTGACTTCTCTTCTAAACTCTTATTTCTTGGTAATTATTCTTTTACTTAAGAACTAACAATTTTCTTCTTTTTTACGGATGGCCTTTCTTCACTACACCAACCGTGTCAACTGTGATGGTGTTAAATATACTAAAGGCCAAAGAATAGGAGAGCTCTAACTGGGAGAAGGAGTTGACTAGGGTGAAGAAGGAGCATGAGGATGCCCTTGGAGAAGCTAAAAAGAATATGGAAAATGCTCACGCCACCAAGGTTGAGGAGATAAAAAAAAAAGGCTAACTCCATTGAGCTTAATGAATTCAAGAAAGAGTACTATGCCATGCTTGAGAATGCTAAATGGGAGCATTCCATTGAACTTGATGAGGTCAAGAAAAACCACTATGTTGAACTAGAAGGAGCTAGGAGTGAAATTGTGGAACTCAAAAGAAAGTATGAAGACGCCAAGTACTAAGACTTCACCCTAATGCCAACAAATTCTTCAAGTGTATGGACGCAGACGACGAAGAGATGATAGATGTGATTGGCAACTAGCGTACCTCCTAGCTTCTTAGGATTTTTTTTTTGTTGATGTACTCTTGACTTTGAAGTGTAGCATCACACTACAATTTTATTAATGAGAAGAGCTTATTATTTTTTATTTCTTGCAACCGCTTATTCAATTATGTGCAATCACTTATGAAATTCTCATCGAATCATCGCAATACACTTCCAAATTTTATGATGTTTGTCGGCATTTGTAAAACTTATTTAATTTTGCAAAAAAAAAATTATTTTAAGTATTGGACAAAATCATTCAGATGAGGCTACTTAGAACAAATGCTTTTGAAACCGGATAGTCATGGGAGTCAGAAGCAATTCAACAAGTAGCTCGGACCCTAGTGTGGTGTTTAGTTCAACCTGTGTGCCTTTCTAGTGCCCAGCTTGATAAATAACCTAGCCTGCCTCGCGCATCACTTTACTTTAGTTCAGCATGTGGCTGAGCTTGCTCAAGCCTTGCATTGCTTCAGATTTTTCCATGGCCGAACTTGCTCATGCCTCACCTTGCTTCATTTAGATGATAGTCGAGCTTGTTCGTGTTTGTATCCATCCTTCGTGTAGGTCATGCGCTAGCTAACACCTCATGTGCCTTGCCCATGTATACACCTTACTCAAGATCTGCCTGGCACCTAGCTCACTTCGTGCAAATGTCCTCAACTTGGCATGTCAACTCGGATGCGAGCCTTATGTGGCTCAATTTTGCATCGCCCACATGCCTTGGCAGCTCGTCTAGTACCCGAGCTAGTCTGCCTTGCATGCCTTGGTAGCTTGGTGAAGAGCTATGACTATCATAGATGGCGTATTGCCAATAACTTTTCTAAAATTAAAATTTTTAAATGAGTATTGATTTTCAAGAGAAGATTGAAATTTAGCAATTGAAATTTAGTTGTTTTAACCATATTTTGAATCCTAATTATTTTAGAGTTTAGAATTTGCATGATTTTAACAATTAAACAGTACTAATTTTCTTCTTTTTTAGATGAGACACTCCCACTAGAAGATAAACTCGAATCATAACATACCAAGCTAGTCTACAAAAAACTAAGGTCAGAATTACACGTCCATAACTATGCTTAAGAACAATCATTGTTCTGTCCACGATGAGCTCTGAAGTGATATTGAACAGACAAAAATATAAACTTTATAAATTTTAAAAATTTGTAACACACTACGACATTGATCGCTTGGTAAGGTAAAAATCCAAAGTGTTTGAAACTTTTATTTAAGATTCTAAGACTTGACACGACTCTATCGAGCATGTTTCACACAAGTGGCAAGAGTGGTCTTAGTTATTGTTAAGCATTAATTAGGTTAGCAAACCTTTAGACAACAAATAGAAATAAGAGACAAATTAAATGGAAAAGGTGATATTTTTATTCATCGTCAATGCAATTACATTGCTTATTATAAAGAAAAACAATTAAAAAAAAAAGAAATAATTGGAAAATAATAACTAAATTATTGATAATAGCGGAAGAGATGTTCCACGTTAGAGAGTGATCTGCCCCCAGGTGTCTCCAACTCGTAAGTGCCCAGACGAAGGATAGTGTAGAGATGGTAAGTACATTCCCAGTTGGGCCCAAGAACTCCTACACCTTGCTCTTTGGTGTTGAGGAAGACTCTGTGCAGGACAAGATCTCCTTTAGCAAAACGTCGAATCTTGACCTTGATATTGTAATGTTGGGCAGTCACTTATTGAAGAGCTACAGCCCGAATTTAAGCTAAGTCTCACCATTCTTGAAGACGTTCAGTAGCCAGCGAGAGCATAACTTTATAATCTTCCTCATTGAAATTCTCAACTCAGAAAGTTGGGATGCCGATTTCAACTGGGATGACAACATCAACTCCGTAAGCAAGGGACAATGGGGTCTCTCCAGTTATAGCTCCGTGGCTTGTTCTATAGGACCAAAGTACCATTGGGAGCTCATCCACCCAAACTCCTTTGGAATTCTCCATCTTCTTTTTCAAGGCCTGCTTGATTGTTTTGTTAACTGCTTCAATCTGGACATTGCTTTTTCGATGGGCTGGTGAAGAGAAGATCTTTTTAATTCTAAGATCATTGCAAACTTGTCAGAGATGTTCGTTATAAAACTAGGTACCATGGTTGGACATGAGCTCATGAGGTAATCTGAATTAGAAAATGATGTTCTTTCAGATAAAGTTGGTCACATTCTACTCATAAATCTTTGCCAAAGGTTCAACTTCCACTCACTTCATGTAGTAGTTGATGGTGACTACAACATATTTGAGCTTCCTCCGAGCTTTGGGGAGAGGACCAATGAGGGTGATTCCCCATTTTACAAAGGACCAAGGACTGGAAATTGAAGTGGTGTCTTTAGGAGGTTGACGAGGGATGGTAGAGAAGCGCTGACATTTTTCAGACTTGCAAACCAAGTCAAGGGAGTTAGCTTGGATAGTCAGCCAGTAATATCAATAAAGGAGTATTATGTATCCTAATGCTTGGCCACTAGAGTGATTTCGTAGATTGCTTCATGAACTTCCTTGAGAGCATAGAAGCTTGATCTTCGTCCAAACAAACTAGGCTAGAAAAGGATAAACTTTATTTCTAGAGCTTATAATTTTGTAGAAAATAACGGGCATACTTGAAATGTAGACTTTGCACCTCAAACTTGTCATCAGGTAGTACTCTGTTGTGGGGGTAGGTGACAATAGGATCCTTACAGCATGGTCGACCAAAAGGGGTACCAAGTTGGTAGATGACGTCGATGTGAGGTGACTCTGCTTGGTCTGGTGCATCTGACTCTTTTTCTCTGATACTAGGTTTTTCCAAGACCTCAATGGGTACGATCTTGAGCAAGTTATCTTCTAGGCAAGTGGCAAGATGGGCTA
This sequence comes from Ulmus americana, assembly GCA_010015005.3. NCBI lineage: Eukaryota > Viridiplantae > Streptophyta > Magnoliopsida > Rosales > Ulmaceae > Ulmus > Ulmus americana. The sequence continues at coordinate 11,677 of WUAT03055768.1, forward strand.
AAGCATCGGCATTGGTGTTCTCTCACCTTGGTACCTGTATAATGTTAGCTGTGTCAAATTGCCTTAGTAACTCATTGACTTTTTTCCAAGTATGAAACCATCTTTTCTCCTTTAGCTTCATACTCATAGTTGACTTGATTCCCAATGAGTTGTAAACCACTATAGATTAAGAGATGGCAAGCTGAGACTTCTTTAGCTATTCTAACTCTAGCAAGGAGAGCTTCGTACTTGGCCTAATTATTTGAGGCCTTTAATTAAAAATGGATTGCATAGATAAGCTTTACCTTGTCTATACTAACTAAAATAACACCTTCCCCTAGCTATTTTCAATAAAATATTGTGAACTTGTCAAGGTAAGTTGCTTGGTTAGCTTGGCTTCTTGCGCTGATAGGTAAACTCTACAATGAAGTTAGCAAGTACTTGGCCTTTGATCGTCATGTGAGGCTTGAACTTGAAGTCAAACTCTCCTAATTCAACTGACCACTTTGCAAGACGTCTTGACACTTCCAATTTATACTTGCTTCAATGGAAACTTTATTGGCATGATGATAGTATGTGCTTGGAAGTAAGACCAAAGCTTTCGCACTGCGACTATCAGAGCTAATTCCATCTTTTCTATTTATGGGTATCTAGTCTCCACATCAAGTAGAGACTTACTTGTATAGTAACTCAACTATTAAACCCCTTATTCTTCTTTGTTGAGGGTCGAGCTCACTGCTCCTTTGGAAACGGCCAAGTAAATAATCATTGACTCTCCTACTTGGCCATTTCCAAAGGAGGGGAGGTTGGCCTAGATAGGCTCTAAGTTCCTAGAATGGTTTCACACACTTAGTGGACCAAGTAAAGTCCTTTCCTTTTCAAACCACTCGGAAGAAAGGCTAGCATTTGTCGGCAATTCATCTAGTCAGGCTTTGGACGTCTTTCATCTTCTTCGGTCACTCCATGTTCATAAATGCTTGGATCTTGGCTGGGTTAGCTTTGATCCCACAATGATTCACTGTGAAGCCAAAACAATTTCCAAAGGACACGCTGAAAGCACATTTCACCGAGTTAAGCTTCATCTTATATACGTGCAAAGGATGTCAAATAACTCTCTGAGATTATTATTGTGCTTCGTAGCTCTCAGAATTTTCACCAATATGTCATTTACGTAGACTTCCATAATGTGGCCGACTTAGTGCTTGAACATCTTGTTTACCAATCACAAGTAAGTGGCTCTGATATTTTTAAGGCCGAAAGGCATAACCTTGTAGCAATAACTACATTGATCATTAAGGAATGCCATATGTTCTTGCTCATCTTCATGCATGTGAATTTGGTTGTAGCCAAAATAGGCATCCATGAAGCTGAGCAATTCATGTCTAGTTGTAGCATCCACCATCTAGTCTATCCTTGGAAGGGGATGTTAGGACAAGTGCTATGTAAAGTAACATTTTATTCTAATTTGTAAAGACATTTATTATTTATTGAAATAAAGAAATTCGCATTTTGTTTAAGTATATATTAGATTGTATGTGTTGATTTCTTTATGGAAAGGTATCATAATGTTCCAATTTTTGTTTAATGTCTATTACTGGGTATGTGGAGTTCACATACAAAAGATTCGGTAACTAAACTAAGTATAAATTATGTTCACAATCGATAAATAAAGTTTGGGTGCTTTATTTTGATAAGATTGTGGTGCAGACTATTTCCATAGCGGGAGTGATATAATCTTAGATCATTGTAAATAATTTACAGATAGTTGCACTAGTATATTATAACACAAATTAAACATGACCATGATAGAATAAGATCTTCAACGAATTTCCGTTTGACTATATGAAGAACTTTACATTCTATCGTTTGATGACTGGTTTATGGATGGATCTTAATCCAGACCATTTGATTAACTCAT
>WUAT03055879.1:0-13572 GCA_010015005.3 Ulmus americana
GTGGGGTCCACTAAATTTAATAATAATATAATATAGAGAGGTAATATTTTATTTAAAAAGTGATGGAGAGATGTAATATTTTATTAAAAAGGTGATGGAGAGAGGTAATAGTTTATTAAAAAAGTAGTAGGGTAGTAGAGAGATGTAATATTAGTTTATTAAAAAGGTGGTGGGGTAGTAGAGAGATGTAATATTAGTTTATTAAAAAAGTGGTAGAGTAGTGGAGAAATGTAATATTAGTTTATTAAAAAGATGGTGAAATAGTGGAGAGATATAATATTTTATTAAAAAGATGATGGTGTAATGAAGAGAGATAATATTAGTTTATTAAAAAGGTGATGGAGAGAGATAATATTTTATTAAAAAAGTAATAAATTGTGAATAGTATGAGAGAATAGAAAACACTGTTGGAATAAAATAAAAAACAAGAGAAACAAACACTTTATAGTATTTAGAATAGAATAGACTATTCTAAATAACTAAACAAACAGTATCATAGTAATTTTCTCTTTTCAGACTCGCATAATTTTGAGAGCCAACATTGAGCCTCGAGGCTCACACAAAATTAAGGGACCAATGATCTTCGGTGGAAAAATTCAACCTAGGCACCCACAACAATGGCTAAAATTGAGAAGTAAGCTCTGGTTTAAGATTTATTTATTTTTCCCCAAAAGATTAAATTAAATCATATATACACAATAATTTTCACTTGATACTTATAAAGAATCTAAAATAATGCTAATACATTTTTCATTTAAATAAAAACATGATAAGAAAGTGGGTGGATACTTTTTGCTTGAAAAAACATTAGAGGGGAGCAGCAGAGCACAAGGGGATGTGGGAATAGGAAAGGGCAGGCCAGACGGCCAAAAGGCAAAGGGCAAAGGAAAGGTGGGTTCTTGAGACACAAAATGATAAAAAAGAATAAATAATAATTAATTATTATATCAATTTAATAATGAGAAGGTGAAGCAGAAGCTGTCTAAATCTAAATCCAATTATGGGGGAATATACGCCCCAACATCTCGCGGGTCCTTTTAAGGATGTCCGTACCCACATGCTTGTCTATTGCCAACTGCCTATTTTTCTTGATTTGTTTTTTTTGATGATACCATTTTTTTTTTTTTGTGTAAAATTTTGACCTTAACTAAGTTTGATTAGAGTTGGAAGAGACCCCATTGGATTATTTTCTCACTCCTAATTTTAAAGAAAAAAAACATTTTAAAATATTACTTCTGTTATTTTACAACAAGAATACTATTAAAATTAAATTAATTTAGATTTTAAATAAGGGCGAAACAAGTATTTTATTAAAATGTTTACACCTAGATGATACTTTAAATAATTGTTCAAAATATGAAGCTTTTTATAGTATTATCGACAAATAGAAACTATCAGAACATAAATTTTTTCTTCATTTAATTACAAACTAGATAACAAGTGATTTAAACTCTCTAAGTATGTTTGTTTTTGTTCAAATACTATGTTTAATAATTCTATTAAATAGTAATTCACTCTACTAAAAAATACTCGTTTAATTATTCTCTTATTCCAGTTAAAAAAAATGATAATATTTTTAAGATATTCCAAAAGGGAAAGCAACACAACATGCCCTTTTCTAGGGGAAAATTACACACTTCCAACCATGTCTTAAGGAGCAAATATTGTATGTATGTTGGTTGTCGTTTCATGTTCATGAACAATGGTAAAATTCCGTCATCTTGGGAGACTTTGAGCCTTGCCTAATTAGAAAATAAACACACCTCTTCAATTTAAAAAAGAAAATTTCACATTAATATTAAAAAATAAGTGTGCTAAACTATTTTGATTGTTGTTATGCTGAATTATTAAAATGGTGACAAACCCTTATTGGAGAATCTTATAAAACCACTTATGGATAGCATAATTTTATTTCTTCCCTTCTTTATCTTTATAATTAATTTCTAAAGTGATAGCACTACTACCAGTACTCATCTCCCAAATACACAAAATCTTATCTTAAGGTGTATTGGGTATGTTTTATAATTACAGTGTGTCTCTATTGTGGATGGAGATATATCATGATATAAATATATTTTTTTTCTAAAAAAGAATGTGATAATAAATGTAGTGAATTTTTTTACCTATCAAAAGGTAGAATTTAATATAATAGAGTTTGTTTTGAGCATATGTTTATATTAATTGGCATCCACGATTCAAAAGTGGGTACTAAAATATTATTATTATTATTATTTTTTTGATAGGGTACTCACAATTTAATTTAATAGCAAACTCATGTTAGAATATAATAGTATACTTATACTTTTATGCCTTACATTACTTCATCTGTAAAATAAGAAATTTATACCCTATTATAGATAATTTCGATTTTGAAAAAAATTGCAGAGCCAAGGAATACGTTTAGAGGAGCATACTTAGAGGAAAATTCTTTAGGGGGCAAATAAATAGATTTATATGCGAAAATTTCTTTTATGGGGATAAAAAAAAAAAACCTAAAATTTTACATGTAAAATTATTAAGAAAATTTTTAAATGTGGAAATATGCTGAAGAATTAAATCAAATAAATTATATTTTATATATTTTCTAATACAAAATTAATGTATGCCCATATTAAAGTATGAATTGATTAATTTTAAAAATTCATAATATATTTTTAATTAAACTCTAAAAGTAAAACATATGCTATTTCTATAATCATAAATTTCATAATATATTTTTAATTAAACTCTAAAAATAAAATATTAACATACAAAATAGTGGTATTATTGTTGATTCTTCCTCTAACAACTTAATTTTTTTTTTAAATAATAAGTTAAAATAGGATCACATTAATAATACTCCAAGTCTCCATGGCTTTGAGTTCTTAGAACAAAATTAAACTAATCCAAGCCAATAATAATAATAATAATAAAAAGCCTTGACAAAACAATGGGGCTAAAAAGCAAATGCCAACATTGACTAATTCCAGTTGGTCCTATCTTTCTTAAACAATCAATTGATTAGACTAACTGTACAAAAACACATTTGCTTATTTGTGGTCCCCAATAAGACATAACTAGAAATAATTAATTAGTACAAAGACCTAATGAATCATCAATATGCTTCCCCTTTCTTTGTAAATTTCTCATTTTTTTTTCTTCTTTTTCTCTAGGCCCCACCATCCACTTCCATTGCATCTCTTCTAGGTTTCAACTTTCCAAAACAAGGTTTTGTGCTCTTTGTCTTCTAAATTGTAGACAACACATAGGTGAAAAGGAAAAGAGAAAGATTAGAATAATGCTTTTGCTTGTAATTGACTCTACCTTTAGACTTTAACCTATATGCTTTTGGGCTAGAGCAAAACACCAAGAGACACTTCAGCTGAAATAAAGACTTACTGTGTTCCTTTGTTTATCTCTATCAAATACAATTAGTTTTTTTAATTAATTTGCTTTTATACACATACACCTATGCTTAATTTTAGGTGGCAGTAGGGTAAAAAAAAAATAATAATTAGAAGATAGACTTTAATGGTGCTGTACCTTTGTCGCTAAGATCAACATTTTTTTTTAATATAATTAATTTTAAAAATATGTATTAAAACTCTTTAATTTATAAAAAATAATTCGATTATGTCACTGAAATAGATAATTTTTAAAAATAAAAATATTTAATATTTTTATTATTGTCGAATTTTAATACACGATGACTCGTCATAAAGATAAGAAATCGTACTTTTAATATTCATCAAAATTAACTTAAAATAACACTTGCAGAGATTATATGCATAGTTAAAAGTTATAATAGAAAAATCATGCGCTTATAATTTTTAATGTATGACTATTACAATTTTTTTTTTTTCAATATGTTTTCTTATATTTTTAACGAATTATCATGTGACAAAATATAATAACAATATAAAAGTTTAATATTGCAATTTTTAAAAATTTTATATTACAGTGACATAGTTAAAAATTATAACTCTTTTTTATCGGGGTCACTTAATTTGATTTTATTTTTACCATAGGAATATTATTAAGTATTATCTTATTCAAACTTTTTCTTACTCAAAAGTCAAAAGTCCAATTTTTTCTAGAACTCAATCAATTTGCAAGAGACTAAGAAGAAACATGGCATTGACAGTCCAACTTATTCTCATTTGTTTAATTAGACTAAGAAGAAGGCATCTCATCTGTGGGATACGAAATTTCAATTCCAGACATGAATTTATTTTTCTTCATCTTCATCATCTACTTTTTCTTTTACTTGTTTCCTGGAAAAGACCTTATTGTTGACTATAAACTTATATTAACTGCTTGATTTTGCAGGGTACACCACTATTATGCCAAAACCATAGTGCCCAATTTAATACCTCCTCTCAAGTCCAAAGTTCTTCATTATATCATTAACCATCATACCAAGAACAAAAAGAGAAGAATCCATCATTCTCCCAAAGAACTTTAGCATCATTTCCAATCTCTTTATCACATTAAAATTCTAAGTAATATAAATTTATTCTCCAAAAACATTAAAAAAATAGGATAATCTTTGTAATTATAGAGAGAACCCAAGAATAAACTTTCAGTTTTTGTTCTCTCCATATCCCTTCAACTTTTCCCATTTTTTATTTTTGTTTTTTCTTTCCTCCTTTACCAAAACAGAGAAAACAGATTCTTGAGAGATATGAATCCATGTCAAGAAAAATTTGAGGTGGGTGGTGAGAGTGCTAGGCGCACTCCCAGACACATGGGCCCCATCATCATCACTCCCTCCACCATCTTCCCCTCTCCAGCCTACCTCTTTCTTGCCCCTTTCTGTCTTCTTTAACCTTCTCCTATTCTTCTTGCTTTTGGCCTATTCTCCCTTCACAATTTCTCCTCCACAACCCAAAAAAAGCTCCATAAACTGCCACTCTCTTTGAAAATACACAAACCCTCTATTTGTCTTGTTCAAAGTTTCATCTTTTCTCTGTAAAAATCTGTTCTTTGATCAAATGAAGGGCACTCTTGGTCTTCTCTCTTCTGGGTCTTCCACAAATGACCCTGTTGCTTCTAAAGTTGAGGTTTTGGAGAAAGATTACGTGGGTAGCATGAGTTCTGAGGCGTCTTCTTATGGAACAGAAGCTGAGCTTGAGCTTGGTTTGGGCTTGAGCCTTGGTGGGAGGAGTGGTTCGGAAGCTGGAAAGGGGAAGCCCTCTAAATGGGGTGAGTGTGGTAGAATCTTGACTGCTAAGGATTTCCCTTCTGTGGTTTCTCGTGGCCCTTCTGCTCCTTCTAGGTTCTCTGAAAGAGGTGTTGTCTCCTCTGTTACTGCTGCTGTTTCCGGGACTAAAAGAGCTGCTGAAGAGGGTGGCTCTCCTACTGGTGTGAGGTATGATTTGTGTAAAATTTTTTGTTTTTGTTTTGTTGGTTTTGTGTTTGGTTGCTTGGAAAAGGGATGAAAAATAGTAAATGAGTTTATGCTTTGTGATGTTCCTGGTTTGGTTATGTATTTGGAAATGGAGGAGAGACTAGGAGGCAAGAATTAGCATATTAATCTATTTCTAAAGAGAAATTCTTATTTTGAAATGGTTCCAAGTTTCTCATGGTGCTTTTCCTCATTGCCAGCATCATATTAACATTTTCATTTGATATGATATAATGTTTTATTGATGTTATGATTGTGTTCATCTTCTATAGTGATTAAAAAATAGGTGTACTTGCTATTTATTTCAGAATTTTTAATTCGAATTCTATTTTCTTCTTTCCTGTTCTTCTACCGCAAAATTGATGTGTTATATTTTGTTTCAATTGCATGAATTGTCATCTATGGATTAAATCATTCATTCTCTAATTTATTTATTTATTTTTTCCCCCTGAAAAAGCAGCCAAGTTGTGGGATGGCCACCAATAAGGGCTTCTAGGATACATAGCTTGGTTAATCATGCAAAGAGTTCAAGAGCTGAAGAGGACAAGGTGGTAGACAAGGACAAGTCTAAGGATGCTCAAAAGAAGAAAGCTAACAACGTTAGCAAGACAAATGTTCTTCCTGCCAAGGAACAAGGGCACCTTGGTTTTGTGAAAGTGAATATAGATGGAATAGCTATTGGAAGGAAAGTGGATTTGAATGCTCACTCTTGCTATGAGACTTTAGCCCAAGCACTTGAGGACATGTTCTTTAGTCCCACCATAACTGCAAATCCAAAGGGTTAGTCCTCTTTTCTTCCATTTTTAAGTCTTGTGCACACTAAAAAAGGATTTTTTATGTATAAATTGTCCATGTTCTTATTGATCATGTCATCAATCTCTGCTGATCTTGATTTGGTTAATTTCTCTTTTCGGTTCAGGTGCAGAAAAGGATCAAGCATCAAAAACATATAAACTTTTGGATGGCTCATCCGAGTTTGTTCTTACTTACGAAGACAAAGATGGAGATTGGATGCTTGTTGGAGATGTTCCGTGGGGGTAAGCTACCACCATCAACTATTGTTTATCACATAACACTATAATCGTAATAGTAGTAGTTGAGGTACAAACTCAAAGACACAAATTAGAATTGAATGTGAAAGATGAGGCTTGATCCTTAATAGAAAGTCTAGTGGGAGCTTCTATATTGTCATTTTTATCATCACCAATCTTTTATGTGTAATGCTTATAGAATTTTCACCATTCTTTGTATTTAGGATGTTCCTCGGCTCGGTGAAGAGGCTTCGAATCATGAGGACCTCAGAAGCCAATGGACTTGGTACGTTGGTTTTTGAATCGTCCTAGTTAATTTCTACTTGATGCTTTTTTCTCTCTTCTTAGTCCAGTGATCTTTTAACCTCAGGTCCAAGATTTCAAGATTGTAATGAGAGACAAAGAAGCAAGCCTATATGAAATCCTTGCCATACTCTTCACCCTTCCTCCTTTTTTTTTCAAAAGCCTCCTAAAGATGAAGAAAACACCCCCACAGTTTGACAACAAAAGGATAGTAGAGAAGTTAAAGTGTTTTGCTGAGATTGGTCTTCAACCAGTTTATGTTTGCTATCTCTTTTCTAAAGTATTATTATTAATATATTTTTATTTTTTTGGTTTAAACCACTCTTTGGTTTTTTTTTTGGTTAGATCTATTTACTTTTTACAAAGCTCATATACAGTGCTGGCAAGAAAGCTTGTTTGCATACTATGGCTAAATTGCTGGTTTCTCATACTGTAAATATTGGAGTTACTTCATATCTAGAGTGTTTAGTTTGTTGCAATATGGTCAACTCTTTTTGTTTTCCATGGCCATAGAAGAAAAGCTTTGTTTGTTTGTTTGTTTTTGTTTATTATTGTTTAATTTATTTTTGGTTGTGCAAACTTGTTGCTTTTGATTTTGCTTTTATTATTCCAAGCTACCCCACTCTCTCATGGCTTACATTGTAATTTAGAGGGTTACCCTTTTATTGGATTTTAAAAAATTAAGCTTAGGTATAGTGAAATATATCTCTATTTTTATTCTAATATTTCTTAAATAATTATAAATTTAGATTATATTAATAAAATAAATATAAAAAGTAAATAGGCATTTTAGTATTAAAAAGTCAAGACAATCATTATACTTTGAAATAAAATGGACAAAAAAAGTTTGGTGGTACGGAGTTCATAAGCTGGACAGTTTGAAACATTATACTCACACGTGTAACTCAGTCGTTAATTTCCTTTCACATTTTTTACCCCCATAAAACTTATTTAGTTAAGGGTAGTAACATATTATTCTCCGAATTTATGTTTTTGAATTGAAAGGTTTACGTGATAATTAACTCTCAGTTGTTATAATAGTGTCACGTAAGTTCTTTGTCCAAAAAATAAACAAAAAAGTTCTTTGTCCAAAAAAATAAACAAAAAGGATAATTTGTTTCGTACAATAATACGAGAAAATTAAATACAAATTTTAAAATTTGAAGAACAAATCGTTATTATTTTCTAAGTTAAAAGAATAAAGTATGTATTTATTCTTAATCAGGTTGATACCGCAAAAACAAAAGTGGTTTTTCTTTTTTTTTTAAAAAAAAGAAGGAAATTACTGCAAAGGAAAATTGTGACATACTTATTATTGTTATTTTGTTAAAACTTTATGCAATGATCACAAATTTGACTCCTGATTTCTACCCAATTGATGGATAGTGGTGATGTAGCATAATTATGTTCCTTATAATTGATCGTGGGACAACTGTATTTAACTATTGATCAAAGTTACCATGTTTCATCCTTTTTGCTTTTCTTGCTGGTTTCCATTTCATATGCTAAAGTGATCAAAAAAAAATTTAGTTTCACCTGAAAACGACATGCTTAATTTCTGTAAACATTAACAGCTTTCTCATTTTGTTTTTATAACTAAAATAAAAAAAAAATACTGTTTTTTCTATTGAATTGGCTACTAATGTCCCCGACATTTTCCACATGTGACTTCGATCCCTTTTTTTTTTTTTTTTGGGAACTCTCAAATTCTCAACTTTTTTGACATGTAAAAAAAGGGTTTTCAAACTTTTCACTTAGTAACGAATAGATTCCTAATTTTCAAAAAAAAAAAACTTTTAAAATTAAAATTTATTTGAAGATCGAAGACCTGAGAGTTTAAAAAAAAAAAAAAAATGGGAATTAAAAATGTGGGGGAAAGCTACCAGTTTCCCATATATTTATATTTGTAGGGAGAAAATAAGAAGTGAAGACATTTGAAAAGGCAAAAGTCGGTGGGATGATTAGCTAGTTAGATTGCGGTGTCCATTGTTGGTAAACGAGGAGCGGGCAAATCTCGAGATTAGAGAGATGGGGCCAAGCCAAATTAAACTAAACGCATGTCGTTTGTTGGGTCCACAACATGATCCATAATGTCCTTCGGTAATCAGTATTGATATAGGATCATTTGCACTTTGAGCCTTTTTCATAATCAATTTTTTTTTTTTGTGCAATTATTAAATTTTCAGTAAATATAAATATCACTTCTTGTTTATATTATAAATATCAAACTGATGATATTTTGAAGGAAAAAAAAATTATAAAAAGGTTATTACATGCTAATATCCCCCTAAATATAAAACATGGCTAAATTACACAGTGTTTTTGAGCCTCCCAATGTTAATGCCATAAGTGCTATCCGGATTCCCTAGAGGCATAAATCGGATAGGCTGATTTGGTCTCCCGCGGCTAGTGGTTCTTTTTCTGCAAAATCGGATTACCTAACCTAGTGTGCTAGTAGGTTCAGTGAGGTCCCGGGTATCTCTAAAGCTGATTGGAATAAATTGTGGAGTAGTCGTGTCATTTTCCCTTGCCACAAATTGCTATGGTGGCAAATTCTTACCAACAGCTTGACCACAAGACTGAGACTTAAGTCTTGCTTTGTTATTGATGATATTAATTGTCTTATTTGTCATTTATATGTGGAAAATTTCTTACACTTATTTCTTTTTTGTGATGTGGCCAAGAAATTGTGGTTTGCTTCCCCTTGGAACTTTCGGTAAGTTTCTCTAGAACTTGCTTCTCCGATTCAATACCTTAGGTTGTTGGAAGCTCAGGACAGTTGGAATGGTAGAGATATTTTTGAGCGTAACATTTTTTTTTTTGCTTATGTTTTAGCTAATTGTTTGTGGAAAAATAAGAACAATGTCACACATGGTGGCCCATCTTTGGCTCCTTTGGCATTGTTCCCTTTGGTTTTCAAGTCTTATTCCTCTCATTTCCTTAACCTGGCAAAGGTGGTGCCCAACCCAGCTGATAGGGGGTCCCCCTCCTGATAGTTGGGTTAAAATCAACCTAGCTTGCCGCTGTCTCTTGTGTTGCAAGGAACGAAACTAGCACTATCTTAGCTTGGAGGTCCAAAGTTATTCCAAGAGTTGATCCTACTTCAGCAGAAGCTTCTGCAGTTGAGTTTGCTATGGACTTGGCTGTTAGTCTTAGTTGGGTAGCTGTTATGTTTTGTGGTGATGCAAAGGTTGTCACGGAGGCTTTAGATTTTCATAATAGTTCTAGCTGTTGGAGTATTCATAATTGCTTGGATAATTGTCTTTTGTTCCTTTTTGGGCGGCTAGTTTCACTCCTAGGGAGGCTAATATCTTTAGCACATGGCTAATTTTTGTAATGACTCTGTTATACCTGATGTGCTCCCCTCTGCTCTGGTCTCTCACCAAGTGGAATGGGATAGTTTGTAAGGCTTTGCCTGTTTCTTTTGGTTTCTTAATACATTCGGTTTACCAAAAAACAAAAGTAGAATTCTATCGCTTAAAAGGAGGGGAAAAGGTGTAAAGAGCAAAACTACGAGTCATAATTCTATTTGTTGTGACATGTGACAACCTAATACTTTGTTTGGTAGGAAAGAGAGGCTAAATCTTGAAGGTGAGAAAAAGAGAAACGAGGGAATAATTTCCTTCTATATCTTTCCAATTTGGAGATAAAAAATTGAAATATAGGAACAGCTTGGTACACGATTTAAACAAGATTTTTGATAATTTCATCAGGATAATTTTTTAAATGAGATTCTAAATTTTTTGATAAAAATAAATAGTCAATAAGATTAAAAAATAATTCTATGTAAAATGTAATAGATATATTTAGGTTTAATAATAAAATATATTTTTTATAAAATGTTGTGAGAATATTAATAATATAATATAAAAATTAATAAGATTTAAGTGTGTAATATGTAAAAAGTGATAGAGTATAAGTGTGCAAAATGATAAAATATAATAGAATGATGTAAAAAGTGATAAGATCTACATAATATAATAAAATAAAATAATAATTAGAATAAAAAAAATAACGAATTTTAAGAGAGTTTTAGAGAATATAATAAAATTTGAAATTTTTTGGATAAGGTGTAAAACAAAACAACAAAATGAATTTGAAATCCACTCTCTCTCTCTCCATTTAACCCCTTCCTCATTTCCAATTCTCTCCCTACCAAACTAGGAGCAAGTGCTGATAAGCAACTTTCATACCCTATCACAATCCTCAACATAATCGTCGATTCGCAAAGTAAGTTCAGTAAAGAGTTAAAGGGTTGTTTCTTTAATTTGGTGATTTAACACCTAATCTTAAAATTTATGGCAGGACGAAAGAAAAATAAGAAATATTTGAATCATAGAAAAGTAAAAACACAACACAACAAAGCAAAAACGTAACTTTATTCCCTACTACTCATGAGACAAACTCAAACAAAGGTTTACAGGCTGAACCAAACAAAATGGCACAAAGCTTATTCTGTTTTACCAATATCCCAGAATACATAGAACATGATATCTGCAACACGCTTAATAATTTATCTTAAAACAACAAGAGTACAAACTGAACATACAATATGAAAAGAGTTACGAGTGTAGTGGCTTACTGCAAGAATTCTCTAGGGTCAGTAACATAGCCAGTCAAAGCAGATGCTGCTGCAGTGTATGGGGAAGCAAGATATATCTGCCCTTCCTTGTGTCCCATTCGCCCCGGGAAGTTTCTGTTTGTTGTCGAAACACATACCTGCGAGGGAAAACCCTTTTCAAGAGTTAGATAAAATTGAAAATGCTACACCACAAGCAACGACTCTTCACCCTCTGTTTAAAAAACATATCCGAGCAGCCAATCTAAAAGGTAATGATTGAACACGGAAACTAGAAGTTTACATGGCAATCGGGTTATGCTAATGTTATTGCTTTTAGTGTTCATTCGGTTAAATGGTGAGGAGAAAATTAGGTCTAGAATCAGTTTTGTGGGCATATCTTTGTTTTATCCCACACTATTTAATTTTTTAGATTTCTATCAAATGTTTCCCAAGTAAAAGATATTTTTGTCCTCAACTTCAAAAAACTAACCACTGACGGAAAAAAAAACAATCACATGGCATTTTAGTCCTAAAACTGGTATTTTCAAATTTTTTGTTTGTCTTGATATTTTTCTAATAAAGCTTCCTAAAACTAGTATTTTTAAAATTCCCCTGAATGAGTAACAAACAGAAAAGGAAAGTAGCTTGCCTGAGCTTCATTCATGCGTGCGTATGTGTCTTTAGGGCCACCCAAACAAGCACCACAGCTAGGACTTGCAGGTGTATCACAACCAGCTTCCTCAAATATCTGGGAGCAAGTTTTTCCGCCAGTTCCTGGTACTGGCAGAGTGTACACGTCCAACCAAACCTGTACATACATTCATCTAGATAATTTCTTTCCATTTCTTTGCAGTTCCAAAGAAAATGACAAATTAACACTCAATTGCATGGCACAACAAACCTTTTGGGTAGCAGGGACAAGGAAGGTGGGGACTTTGACCTTTTTTCCCTGTATATAAAATAAAGAAATTGTTTAGCCCAACCAAAACGGGGGAAGGGATATTAAGCAAATTACACTGAAAGGTATTCGAAGGTGAAAAGTGGAGCTTTCTAGTGGTGTTATAGTATTATATCCAGATGCTATAAAAACAAGTGTGGATAACTGCAATACTGTTTTAAAATATTTAACCCCATACCAATAGAGCATTCTCTTTGCTCACATAGAACTTAAGTAGTAACACTGAACAGTGCTACTATAAACATTTTGAATAAAATAAAACCTCAATACTTTTACGACAGAGCAATAGAGATATAGGAGTTCTCACCGAAGCATGAAATACTCTAGCCGCAGCAAGAAAATCCTCTGTTTTACCACCAGTACAAGATCCAATATAAACTCTATCAATTTTTACATCTTTGCACTCTCTAGCTAAAGCCCGATTATCAGGAGAATGAGGCTGTAAAAAAAGGTTGATCAAATTAGCAACAGTAAAGGGAATAGTACCAAATTGTATGAGGTCATTCAAGTACCGAAAAAAATAAATAAATCCATATAAAAATAGAACATAGACTAAGGTAGTCAAACATGAGATAAAGAAAAATAAGTGAATCCCTCAATATAAGGTGGATAATTACGGAGTTTTTTTGCTTTTAAAAAGATTATATAATTTCTCACCTTTGCTACCAAAGGCTCCAGCTTTGAGACGTCAAATCTGTACTCAGAAAGAAACCTAAATAAAAACACAATAAAATTGTCAGTACAACTCTATTCCGAAAGTAGACAAAAAATAAATAGATATAAAAGTATACTAGAAAAGAACTCGAAATATTAGCTTAAACTCATATTAAAAGGTAGGAATTCCAAAGTAATCAATTAATGACATATTACCTTGCCTGCCCATCGCTGTAAACAGGCTCATAGGGTATAGATGTCTTATCCTGGGCAAAAGAAACAAGAAAACTAAATATCATTGCAGAGGACATAAATTTACAGTATAAAAAATGAACATGCAGATATTCACAAACACGATAGTGCATATGATACAGCAAACTTGTAAACAAAAGATCAAGAGAGGAAGAGGGTTGCCAACTATATTGCACTTACCTCCAGGTACTTATATGTAGTAGCATCTGCAGGGATAACACCATTCTTTCCCCCAGCTTCTACAACCATGTTGCATAAGGTCATCCTTTCTTCCATCTGTCCATGACAGTGATTACAACAATTGAATCATGCTCTGTTAAGATAGAAATAACTGCTGCCAGACAAGGAGTTTTCACAAATACTTGCAGTTACTTTACATTAACTTACACTTAAACTTTCAACCGTTGAGCCAACAAACTCCATAGCT
>WUAT03056098.1:0-20549 GCA_010015005.3 Ulmus americana
ATGGAATTTGTATACCGATATAAGTAGAAATAGTCAATGATTTTGTTCAGAACGGAAGCTAAAGTAATGATCGGAGAATAAATGGGCATGATATGGATGGTCGGAGTGTGGTGGACTAATGGCGGTGTAAGATTGAGATTTGAGTTCTTGAGAGCTTTTGTGTATGAGAAGCTTGCGTATGATAGATCATATCCCTTCAAGAGGACTTTTAGCCTCTTTTTATAGGACTTTGGGATGTCCCGTTAAAGTTCTAGTCATGCTTCGCTTTGCTTGGCAACAACCCAAGATTTCCGCTCAAGTGGTTGAACGGTCACTGGGTTAGTCAAGGCAGTTGAGATTATCCTGGGGGATAATTCTTTGAATTTTGAAGGTATTCCATTTGTAGATCAGAATTGGGTCCGTTCGGCTATAGCCGAGCCATGCTTCATTATTTACAAAATGATTCTCCTATTTCGTTCAGATTAATGATAGAATTTTGTACCAATATGTTCCGAACATAATATTTCCAAGCTAGGCTAATCTAGTGGGCTTGATTTCGAAGCCCATCTTCATAGTGGGAATTTTTAATTCAACAATTATTATAACGATGAAGCCTCAAATGGAGGGTTACTCAAGTAAGGTGTGAAGTTATTATAATGATAAAGTGTCATATGGATGAAACAATGATTCTTGCATGAGGGTATGTACAATTAGTTGAAGCCCAAAGGAAAATGAATTTCTAGATGATGTTTTAAAGTTAAAGAAAAGTGATTTAATTACAAGAATTTTTTTTATTTATTTAAAGGAAACGTTTTGAAATGGCGAATCTACATCAAATGATTTTCTTGATGTGCATTATATATGTCTGGTTATATGCATGTTTGACTTGACCACACTGTTTTGTGATGATATGTTTGTACTTTCTGGACGTTAGCTCATGATTTACGTTTGTGTTGTTGGATGGATTGGGCGAGTGCAGTTAAGGAGTTTGGTATGGGAAAACCTGGTGCACATTTAGTATTCTACTTGCGTTTGAGAAAATATTTTTTGTTTTGAACACCACTCTTATAGAAGTTATGTAAATATAAACTTGGCAAGCACAGTAGCTTGTGAATGACCTATTTACCTTTAGTAAGATTTCATCCCTACCTTGAAAATTATCTTTTAAATGGTTTTCAAATCTCGATCGGTTTTGATTGAAAAGAAAAAAAAAGTAAATAAAAGATTTCTCATGTGAATTTTAAAGGGACATATTAGTTTTATGAAAAATGGTTTACAAGTTAATATGTTAGAAGATAAATGCATGCATTTAAAAAAAAAAAAGAAGAATTATTCATTATTTTCATGTATAAGGAAAATGTTTCTTAGTAGGTATTATGGGAAGGTCTCTACAGACGTAACCCGTGGCACCAGACCTGCGCACAGACATCTCTCTGGGCACTGGGACGTACCTTTTGGTGCCAAGCTGACTCATGAAACATCTTTCTAGGTGCCAAGGTGTACCTCGTGGCATTAGTTCATTATGGACTAGGTGCCGCGCGAAGACACTTAGGTGGTTTAGGGTTCCTTAACCCTAAATTAAGATATAAAAATGTATTTTTCATCCTTAACTACCCTTGATGATTCTTTAGTATAAATAGATCACTTTAGTGTAATTTTAGAGAGATTGAAGAGCTATTGTAGAGGAGAGATTTAAGATCTAGGGCAAGAGAAGACTCAAGGTGCAAATTGATAACTATTTCTTATCCTTTCATTTTATTTTCATGGTGTTTACTCTTTCAAATATTATTATGGGTGTTTTAGTTCAGACATGAACTAAATCCATCTTGCTAGGGCTGAGATGTAGGTACTCTTTACAAGCCTACTTTTATTTATTCAATTCAATTCAAGTTTTTCCTTTTATGTTGGTTGTTGATTAATGTGTTTAATGCTTTTATCTATTTGACCTATATATATATATATATATGTATTTTTTTTTGCCTCACTGATAAACTGATAGGGAAGGTGTAGGAGCTTAGATTAATTAACATCGGTGAATGAAATATATATTCTGGGAGTAGCTATTTATAAGCTTACGTAGAAATACTATAGCTTTTTTTGATGCAACCCGGTAGTCCAAGGAGCCCATAGAACCTTATATTGTCTTACCTTCCACACACTTAGCAATCACGTTGATTAGGTTTAAGATTTAGCTTGCTTGAGAATAGACACTATTATATAAAATGGAGCTCTAGTTGTCAACATAAAAAGGATTAATAAACTTGATTGACTGAATAATGAAACTAGGAGACAAAAGTAGCGAACTCGTAGCCCTAACGCTTTAAACTCTTGATAATCTCCAAAAATGTTTATTTGATTTTAATTTATTTTTCTGTAATTTAGTTTATTGGTTTAAACACTCTTCAATTATCACCAAATAATAAATAACTAGGTATAATTTCAGTACTTAGACCAGTCCTTGTGGGTTTGATATCCGTACTTTTTTACTCTATATTACTTGCATCCATTCATATACTTGCGATTTTAAATTGTGTGTTTGAACGTGATCAAGTTTTTGGCACCATTTATGAGGACTGTGTTAAATATTGACACTAACCTAGTGTTTGTTGATTTGGTTTCTTTTGTTTCTTTTTAGGTACTAGTCGGTACACGAGATTTCTCTCAAGATTCGGATCTTAGATCTGAAGATCGAGAGGACATTTTAGTGTATCGACAAGGAAAGAAAGGAAGCACAATTTCCCTAGGTCATCTATATGGCTGATGGAATTCGTGTCAAGATGGAGATTTCTATTCGATGTCTATGGATGAAAAAGATTATTATGGTTAGAATTTTCAAAACCAATAGAGCAGCCCGTATTCAAACGACTACTATCAAGGGTGTGGGAACAAACTAGTGTAACTTTTGATATGGGTTATCAAGGAGTGCCAAATGAAAACTATGCACTAGGAGGATGGTGGAAGATCAAGACAAGTCATGGAGTGATTCTCAAGAGGAAACACAATATTTGGAAGAGATGTTGAAGCAATACATACAGTAGGCTAGATAATTTATTTAGAGACTTTTCGATTTGGTTCAAGATCAAGGTACATCTATCCAAAACCTCAAGTTTCAGATGGGGTAGATTATTAGCATGCTCTCCTAAGATCTGCATGAGGGTTTAGATCAACAAGATGAGGAAATATAGTTTCAACAGGAAGATGTATCTTCAGAACCACCTGAAATTTATATTGAAGATGAGTATTAGGTTTTGCCTTTACCAAATCTTATGGAGGAAGAACCCGAATGTCAATGCAGTTCCATGACAGCCCCTGATCTAATGCCTTAGTATGCACCATCCTCGAGCCAAAGTTTTTTGGTTTCATTAGATCAAAACGGCAGCAACCATCCACCACAAGAGATGTTCGTGATTCTAACCATACTGTACACACTGCTAGCATGTCTAAAGGCTGAAATTGAGGATAGAAGAATTCCTAAATAGGTGATTGTTGAGCATCCAAGTGAACCTCCTGAATTTTTTAGGGTGAAAATGATGATTACCTTGACTAGTGATTGTATTGAACAAAGATGGAGAAAAACAATTAGGTCCCTGATTGTGTGTTTTCTTCTCTTTTATGTCTTCTTTAAAATTAGCTCGATGGTCATACCTTTTGACCATCAAGGGAGCTGGAGGAAGCTACATGATTTGATTCTTAATCCACCTAAGAAGAGGCCGCTTATTATAAAGCCTCCTTCACCAACATATGGAAAAGTCTAGCTATAGACTTTAATTGTAGCGCCTTTCGAGAGGCATTGCGAAGTTTTACTTTTCACTTTTATTTCAATTTATTTATTTTTAACAATGTCTTGGTTATTAATTTCGGGGTTTTTTTTATATATTTTGAACAATGGTTTTAATTTTTATTTTTTGGATTAATAGTTTTTAGGAATTTTTAGGTTTAGGTTTTATTTATTTAGTTGTTTAGAATTAAGTTTTATTTAGTTTATAATTTTGATTTATTTTTTCATAATTAATTTTTAGGTTTAAGTTAGTTTATTTTGTTTGGTTTTAGGAATTTAGTTCTTAATAATTTTTGGTTTAAATTTTTAGTTTGTTAATCTATCAGTTTAGTTTTGTGCAGGAATTGGAAGAGTCACAGAACATAGGATGGTCATGTTGGGGCGCTATGGCTGCACCTGGGTGTGGTGCGAATATAGGCATTTGGGCTCAGGCCCAGTGGGCTACATTGGGCCACCATGATGGCACCAGGGTGCTGAATCACAATTTTGTTATTAAAAGGGGAGTTTTTCTATCCCTAATTTGATTTCTCTCATTTTGTTTTTGTCAATTTCTTCATCTATTCTCATCACTTTTTATCAAATTTGATTTTTATTATTCCAAATTTGTTTGTTGGTTGTTTATAGTTGATTGGTCCTTCAATTTTTCAATTATTCTTCATCTTCGTAAAGGCTTTGGGGTGATTTTCTTGGTGTTTCACCAAGTGACGAGTTTGGGGGAGAAACAAAGCGGTTTTCTGCCACTATTCAAGCTTTGGGTCTTCAAGGGGTTTCTTAAGTAAGTATAATTTCTACAATCTCGAATTATTAGTTGATTTTGGTCATTTGGGATGTAGAAGTTGGATTGTGAATAGAGTTTGGGGAAGAGGTACTTGGGAATTGTTAGATTTGGTTGTTTATTTGTTTGGGCTTAGTTAATTTAGTATTATTTGAGAATTAAATGGCCCCTAAGTTATCTATGTTGAATAAGAAATCAAAAAGGGTTAGAGAAGAGGCGCCTTTTTATTTATTTATAAAACACAGTTTGTTAGTGAAGAGGTTGCTAGGATGTATGAAGATTATGCATCTAGAAAGGGGATTCCGGAGAGAGGTTTGATTTTTACGGTACATCAATGGCCTAACATGCATTATCAAATAGAGGAAAGGCAGTGGTATAAGTTTTGTAAGCAAGCCCAGCCATCCATATTTTTCATTGTTAGAGAATTTTATGAGAATTTGGTGGAGCATAATCAATGGGTTTCGATGGTTAGAGGACAAGATGATTCGTTGAATAGTAGTACTATTAATATATATTTTGGTTTGCCTAACATTGAGCGTGATGATTATTCGGTTTTTAAGGAGGGTACAATAGTTTTTGATAAAGTCATTGATAGACTACATTATCTAGGAACACAATGGAAGGTTTCTCATGATAGACCGGCTAGATTTCCAAGTTTCTTTTTTATTAGTGCTAGGATGTTTCCTATCACTCATACAAGTGATGTTGTTTGGGAGAGAGCACGTCATCTCCATGCCATAGTCACAAGAATGACAATTGATGAGGGGAAGGTTCTTTTCGTCAACAATTTGGTATTGTATGAAGAATCCACATAAGGAGTTCTACATGCCTTCATTGATTACAGAGTTGTGCAAGGCCTTGAGATTTGTTTGGGATGCCGCTGAAGAAGTTCAATTGTCGATGGTGCCACTGCATAAGAAGATTAAAAGCTTCAGTGGATTGGATAGACATGGGGATCTCACACCTATAGCTGCACCTAGAGTATGCTTTTTTTCAACTACAGTTACTCTAGCTCAGAGGATGGAGAGGATGGAGGGAAACACTTTGTGAAGATTGATAATAATCTCTAGACTTTTATGGACTATAGTACATCGAGAGATTGGTTAATTAAGGAGATGATGAGGATATGTGCTATGGAAATAGGAGTCGACATGAACAACTTCTTGACTATGCAAGTTCACTCTAGTTATGATATGCCAATGCAGCCACAAGCCGATGTGAGCCTAACAATGATGAGGAGTTTAAGAGTGCCGATGAAGATTAAGATTTACTTTGTTTTTATCATCTCTTTTCCTTTTTTTTTTAAATTTATTTTCGTTTATTTATTTTCATTTTGGATGATATATATTGATTTTTAATTTTATGTTATCTAATGGATGTACAAGAAACTTTGGTAGTGCAAAAATATTTTCTCTTCTTTTACTTTTTCTTTGATAAAATTGCTTAAGAAGGAGAGTTGGTGTACAACTATTTATTCGGCCACCATGTGGAGCGTCATCTGTTAGAGGGAGTTTTCTTTTCCTTATCTCTTTACTTATGTATTTTTGTACATTGAGGACAATATAGATTTTAAGTTTTGTGTAGGAGGTATAAATTCCTTGTTTAGTTTTTGTTTTGTTAAAATCATTTGAAAAATCTAAGAAAATATAGAAACATTTTGAAAAAGTCTGGGTTAATTTATATAGCTGATGATATGAATTTGATTGCCGATATCTATGATTGTTATGATGAGATTGAATTTAGGTTTTAAGGTTAATTGTGATTTTTTTTTTCTTTGAGTTTGAGATAATTTGAGGTTTAAGTATGTGATTTTTTAGAACAATTGATTAATGAATGCCTAGAGAAGTTTTATGTGGTTAATTATAAATGAATTTGAGATCTTACAAACTCTATAACTCATTTAATGATTACTCAAGGAAAAATCCAAGACTGCATGTTACTTAAGCGATGAGTTAGGCCATCTTTGGATCGTTTGAGCTTTTCTTATCTTTACATTATTATTTCTATCTGTTAGTTACCCATTTGAGCCTTAATATGAATATTGGCCTTATTTTCTTTCATTTAAGCCTATTATCCTACCAGTTACTAGCTTAAAACACTTGACCTTACCCTTAATGAGAATTTATTTATACACATGTCTTGTTTAAAGAGCAAAAATTAAGGAGTAAAGTAGGAAAAATGAATAATACCCCAGTATATTAAGAAAAAAAAAGTTTGTGGGTGTCAAAAGTTAGTACAGGAGAAAAAGAAATAAAGAAAAAGAAAGAATTATAAGTGCTATACAAAAGAGAAAAAAATATGGTACTTTGTGATAAAAATATATAACTGGGGAATTGAGTTGAAAAGTGCATATATAAGAAGAAAGAAATTTGGAAAGTTCAAAAGATTTGTGAAAGTAATGTTGGAGTTAGTTTATAAGCTCTTGTATTTTAAATGTGTTCAGCTTTAATTTTCATTACTTTGAATTCTTATCCATTTTTCTCGAGCCAATATCTTAGCCTAACATTAAAACCTTTATAAAGACCTTTTGATCTGGGCTAACATGTATAATCTACATTAGGGTATAGTGATTTGAAAATTGAACATTTGAAGTTTGTTTATTATTTTCTATCATTATTAATATTTGAGATTGATTTTTATTTATGATTGCTTGCATTATATCTGGGAAGTAAGGTTGATAGTTTGAGATATTGTGTGCTTTAACTCTTGAAGAGACGATGCTTGAATGAGATGAATGTTTGAATTGATTTTTGAACTTCGGTTTTATTTGATTGAATTATGATAATTTTATGTTGATGCAATCTTTTAGGTAACATTATTATTTAACCCAAGCCAAAAATATTGTTTTCATTTTGATTTTTACTCAAGCACAAGAAAAATCTTAAGTTTGGGAGTGTCTAATCGATTTTATTATTACGTATTTCTTAAGTAATTCTAACTCATTTTTTTATTAGTTTTTAGAGTATTAATTATTATTATTATTATTTTCTTTTGTTTTGTAGATTTAGGCGTAGATTGACCATTTATATGAAAATGAAGTGTTTTCAGGTGTTTTTTGACGTGAAAATGGAGTTCTAGACATGTCGAGATTTTTTCGTACGAGTTGGGACGAAGAAGAGCAATTTTAGTGCAATTATATGGCTAAGCATGGCACCAAGGCGCAACTCGCAACATCAAGCCTGCACATAGACACATCTTTGGGCGTCGGGGCATACCCCGTGGGTCCAGACTTACTAGTAAATCTTCTCTCTAGGTACTGGGGAATACCTCACGGCGCCAAACTTCTATGGAACCCAGTGAATGGATGCCAGGATGGCGTTAGGCCTCAACACGAATGTTGAATGGCAGTTTTAGGCCTTCTTAACCCTACATTATAAGATAGAAACATATTTTCCATCCCAAATCTACCCTTAATGATCCTTTATTATAAATAGGTTACTTTAGATTTACTTATGAGGATAATTT
Organism: Ulmus americana; assembly: GCA_010015005.3. Classification (NCBI taxonomy): domain Eukaryota; kingdom Viridiplantae; phylum Streptophyta; class Magnoliopsida; order Rosales; family Ulmaceae; genus Ulmus; species Ulmus americana. The sequence continues at coordinate 7,998 of WUAT03056098.1, forward strand.
AGAGAGAGAATGAAGAGCTATATGAGAGAAGACATTAGAGATCAAGAGCAACAGAAGATTCGAGCTGTAATTTGATAACTATCTCTTCTTCTTCTTTTTTTATTTTCTTGTTTACTCTTTCAATTATTATTATGGTGTCTTTTAGTTTAATCAGGAACTAAATCTCTCTTGTTCGAGCTGAGATGTAGTTATTATTTTGTGCTTAATGCTTTTATCTATCTGGCCAATATATAATTGTTTCTTGCCTCATTGATAAATCAAAAAGGAAGGTCTAGGAGCTTAGATTAATTAAAATCGGCAATTGAAGTATGTATTCTAGGTGTAGGTATATATAAGCTTATGTAGAAATACTATAGCATTACTGAATGCAACCCGGTAGTCCAAGAAGCCCATAGAACTTTGTGTTGTCTTACCTTCCATACACTTAGAAAAAACGTTGACTAGGTTTCAGATTTAGCTTGCTTGAAAATAGAAGCTATTATATAAAAGGGAGCTCTGCCTGTCAACATAATAAGGATAAATAAACTTGAATGATTGAGAAATGAAACTAGATGGATAAATGGTAGTTAAATCTTAGCCCTAATGTTGTAAACTCTTGATAATTTCCAAATTGTCTATTTGCTTAATTTATTTTCTAATTTTAATCACTTAATTAATTTACCAAACAATAAGTTGCTAGGAATAATTTCGATACTTACACTCAGTACTTCAATATATGTTTCTTTTGAAACATTATATAACTTGTATCGATTCGTATACTTGCGATTTTCATTTTGTGTTTACAAATGCGAAACACAATCATTAGCAAATATTGGGTGGCTGTTACTCTCTTGGATGATTTTATCTTATTCCATTGCGATGTAGCCCATTTACCTGTTTACGATGTGTCCTCTCTGAGATGTGGCACTTTTGACTATTCTCCCCTTAGTGTAAATTTGACAACCACGATATGAATAATTTTAATTTTCTTTGCAGAACTCTTGCGTTCCAATGTCTAACATTCGTAATCAATTTCCCTTCCAACAATTTATGTGTTTTGCAAGTTCATCTTTTAACAAGTAGGTCTTGGTCTCTGTTTCATGCTCTTGATCGTGGACACTCTTGGCTCCCATGTACACTCTTACTATCTGTGTGGACTCGTGCCACCTTAAATGCTACTCTGGCCCTCTTAGCTTTTAGTGAGCTAAGGTTATATGTTTAATTTCTTTTATCCTCTTATCAAGGGAAGATCTTATATCTTAGACGTTATTACCTTCTCTTCACGGATTATTAATTGCTCTTATTTTTGGGGTTGATATGACACTAATGAAAATATTGCTCTTCTCGTTAATTTTTCATGCCTCATAAAAAAAATTTCTTAAAAATATATCATTTTTTCAAATAAAAGCATATGAAAATATTTTGTAAATTTGAGGCATACCATCATAACAACAGTTATTTCATATTTATTCATTATCATTAATCATCGATTGCTTATTCAAGAAACATTCTTCAAACCATTCATTGACCATTTGAGAAACCTTTTGTTTCATGTTGTAAGTGAACTTTATACTTGTTATACTAGCTACCCGAATGCCTTGTAGGTTGGCTCCACCCTAATAAAATGTCCATATCCCTTGTAGATTTATCCAATACAAATTTTTTATTTTAAAATGCTTAGAATCGATATTTACTCTCTAAGTCTAATCTTAATCACTAAGGATTACTTTAAAACATAGATTAGCATGTTACTTTGGTTGGGAAAAATATGACCGGTGACGTGGACAGAGACTTTATAGTAATTTTGTGAGGAGATAAGAAGATTTTGGGCTAGGAAGCCCATATCTTCTGGATAAGCCCATAGTGATGAAGTTGAGGCCTGACTTGGTGGAGGCGAACGAAAGAGCCTTGCAAGGGATGTTCGCGAAGGATGTTCTACGAAGGGTCTTGGCGAAGGATAGGCTTCCGAAGGATTGTTGTCGGTGGATTTTTGCTATAAATATTAGAGTTCATTGTAATATTTTCATTACGTACATTTTTCACTTGAGAAATTTAGAGAGAATTTTGAGAGATCACTTTGGAGTTATTCATCCTTATTCTACTTTCGATTTGTTGAGTTCTCGAGAGATTCTTGTATTCAATCCGATAGAGTTGCAATTAAAGAAGACATTATTGTTTGTGTCATTTATCCACAATCAATTTCAAACTACCGCCTATGACCGTATTTGTAGTAGTTATCTGACCTAAAATTTTTATTTAAAAACTCAATCCCGAGTACTTTTAATTAAATACTTCCTTTACCCTTATTGATTAAATCATTTCATTTTGACCTTGCTAGATTTAGAATGTTATAACTCAATCATTTTAAAAAAAAAATTATTGAAATCAGTCTTAAAAGGTTGCTAACTTCTTAAAGGATTTACTGTTAAGATTTGGCATTAAATTTTTTTTTTCTAACTATACTTAATAAGTCGAAAACATAGAGTAAAATTTCCAATTTTTCTGGATTTCCAGTTTGAACACTACTTTTGAAACATTTGTTAAATCCATCAAACAAACTCCAAAAATTCCAAAGAACAAGTTTTTACTTAATTAAAATCCCAAATTGTACTTGTATTACTTTGCATGTTCAAGAAATACTCAAAACACATATTTCATTCATTTTTAAACTTGTTCTACAAAAACTAGCTGAATACGCCTCCTGGGGAGCAGTCCAGCATCTAACCCTTATATATTAAATTAGACTTAGTCATTTATTCCCAAATTTTAGTATGATGAACTAGACATGTAGATCTTTCTAACAAGCTATTTTGAGCCAAATTCTGATCGAGTTCATTTGGCCGTTTAAATCACACATGCAAAATCGGTTTAAAAACTGCCTTTATAAACAATCAGCACATTAAAACTCATCTATCCATCAAAATCTTTACATGCATAAACAAAGATTTAACTTGTAACATAAAAATCATAATTTCTAGTACAATTCTAGCAATAATTCTTGGAATTCTCACCTATAACTTTGTATAAACATGGGTGGTTTTGGCTCCCCAAAACCAAAATCCTATCTGAGAACACACCTAGAATTACCAGGTTGGAAACACATCAAAATCTATCTAAAACTTCATAAATCCACAAGAATTACATAGGGATGGCTTATATATCTTGCTTGAGCTTTGAATTTAGCTGAAGACCTTGAAGATTTGAAGCTGAAATAGCAAGAACAACAAGTGATTCTTGTTGTTTGCTCTTGCTGGCCACGCACAAAAAGTAGAGGGGAAAAGAGTGTTTTAGTCTCCAAAATGAACCTCTTAGCACACTACCATTCTATTTATAGAATGTGTTAAACATGTTTAACCCCTAATCTTACTCCTCATTAGTTGATTAGTCCTTGGTGGGAGACAAAACCTCTACCCCTAGTCAAGTCAAGACTGCCATGCATCACATGCATTGGGTAGCTTGGGCGGTTGAGGCTTCCTAGCAAGACACCTAGCTTCCACTTACCAATCCCACTAATTGTCTTCTACCTCATGATGCAAGGGAGGTGTCCAACCATGCAACTACTCCAGGCCAGGCTGGAGTGTTTGAGGCAAGGCTATTCGGGTGAATCCCCTTGCTTAGCTTCCTGTTTGGAGCATGCTTCCAGCCCGTTTGGGTGAAAATTCCATCATAGTATTCGGGCTGTTTGGCCAGTTGGGAGAGCTTCCTGGAAAACTCCTTGGCCGATTGGGAGTGGTGTTCATTCGGGTAAAGTAGCCAGGAAAAGAGTTGGGGTTAGGGTTTGGTTTGGCCGGCTAAAAAGGAAGACATACATGTCTGGGTCCTAGCCATCTTGGTTGCTTGACTGCTGGCTCGATTAGCCTGGCCAATTGGTTGGCTGGACAGCCCTACCAAGCACTAATATAAATTGGGGCATTGATGGTACTGTCATCTCAAATTATCAAAAAAAATTCTATTAAATTAATTCCCTCAAAAAAAAAATTTAATAAGGCGGATGCGTGGGATACGTGAAATTTTAGCGCTTTCTGTTTTTTTTTTTAATTTTTGACTTTTTCTTTTCCTTTTGTTTAGTGACATTCTTCCTTTAGAAAACAAAACCCAAAATCCCTACCTTTTCCTTTTCCTTCGCCAATTCCCTCAGACATACCATTCTCGTCAACCCCAACCAAGTAATTGTTGTTCCTCAGGATTCCCCCAACCACTACACCCTCTCCCTCAAAACTAGAATCTCCCATCTCACATCTGCTCTATTCATTCTCAGAACTAGAACCATCCATAGGATGTTGCAAATAGCTTTAGAAAAAGCCATGAAATAAAGCAAAAAATTGATCAAGCAAGAACAAAAACAATGGCAACTAACAAGGTATCTGATTTTCAATTTTTAATTTTTGTTATTTTTCTAATTATTTTCTTAGTTTGGATCTTAATATGTTGTTTGTTTATAGATGGAAATGGAGACTAAGACTCAAGAACTGAAGCATCTGGGTTTTCTGAGGATCGCGACAATTCAGGCGCTGGTGTTCTTGTCAAATCTGTATGAATGTATGATTATGCAAAGTAGACTCAGGGCCTCTTCAATTTGTCGGGACTGTAAAAGGTGCTGTCACCACCATCATCGCTTCGGTTTATGAGAAATTCAAGGGCCTAACGACCGATCTCCTCTCTTTCCTCGATGACAAGGTATCAATCAAAAATTGCACGTTTGGATTTCATGATTTGTTAATTATTTGCTTATCTTTGTTTCGCGTTTAGTTTAAAATCCCTTTTTGATTATTAAACGTATTGAAAAAGTATACAACCTTTCCAAATTGAAGTTAAAGAAAAGCATTTTTTTTTGTTGAATTAGTTGTTAAATGAGAGACTTTTGATACGAATTTGGGATTTTGGATAGGAAGAAATGGTTCTTACACATCTCTTATTGATTTATTTCGGTCTTTATTTATCGATTTTTGATACAGTTTTCTTTTTAGATTTCACTACTCAAGTAACTTGCAAATGATGTTCAACCTTGTTCACTTTACGATATTGCAGGTAGATATAGCTACAGAAAAATTATATAAGCATGCTCCTCCATTGGCTAAGCTAGTATCTAGTCGAACACATAGCTTCATGAAGAAGGGGGCAGAGAAGTCTCAAAAATTTGTAAAAGAGTTTCAAACTGCCAGTCCATAAGCAGCTATTCACTATGCTACTTCGGAGTACAAGAATTTCGTTGTTTAGCAAAGTGCAAGTCTCTGGGCTATAGCTTTTTTTTTTAAGTGCAATAAGCTATTTCCTTACATATACTTAAATAGCTTATTTTTTTCGTGCAACCTAGTTGTATGATTTGTAACTCAAATGTTGCTTGAAATAAGAAAAGTGCATTCGATTTTGATTTTTAATTTGTTCTTGGTTTCATTTTTGAGATTAAACTAGTTTTTCTCTTTAGTATTTGCCTATAACCATTGATGTTGGGAGAAACAGTGAGACTCTATTGAAGGATGAGTTCTACAATGGTCTTCGACAAATGAGGGCAATTGGCCAGGAATATGCTGATCTTTTAGACGAGTTAATGATTACTGTCAAGTAGAACTATGGTGAAAAAGTTCTTGTATAGGTTAGAACCTAGTTATAACATTAACATCCTTGATTCTTTATTTTTCTTTGAATTTCTTCAAAACTTTACAGAGGTTTTTGCGTTCATTTTTGCTGACTCACAATTTGAAGATTTTTCAAACCACAATGCTTTCTAGCAAAATATGGGACCATTTGTCTTGTCTTCAATAATGATATACAGGTATGTACAAGATTTTGTGGTGGAAATGGTTCTTTTGAATATTCTATTTTTCTCTTGTAATGTTTACATTTGTGTCCTTTTGTTTCAGGAACCACAGTTGTTGTTCTATCAGGAGTCGTTGCAGCTTTAAAGTTTATCAGGGTCACCCTAGTTGATCCCAAATTCTTGTTCCTTGGTGCTAGGGAAGTATGATCTAATTATCTCCTTTTACTCTATCAATTAATGAATTTGACTGCCTTAGAATTCCCCATTGTTTTTGTTTGAGTTCTTCATGAGATAAAATTGCTTTTAGATAAATTTTGGGCTTTGTGATTGTAGGTTGGAACCAATATAGCAGAGCTAATAGCTCGTGAGATGTTGAAGTAGGTATAAGCTGCTGAAAATTCATGTCATTTTAAGCTAGTGTTGTTAATTGCCATGGAGATGCTAAGTATTTATCTAGGTTCATGTCTTTTTATGTAGACAAAAACTCCTTTGGAAGAGGCTCCTAATCGGATCTGGCTTGTGGATTCAAAGATATTTTATAGCTAGATTAGAATCCTCTTAACAAAGAAGAAACAAAGAAAAAGAATTATACATTTCTAATTTCTTGGTCTTATATTATCTATGTGAACAATTTTACAGGGATTGATAGTTAGCTCGCGCAAAGAGTCACTTCAGCACTTCAAGAACCCTTGGGCTCAGGAACATGCCTATCAAGGATTTCCTCGGTATTTTCAAGGTTCGATATATGTTTTTTTATTTTAATCCATTATACTTTGTCATAAAATTTTCTGTTGTTTATCATTTTTGGACTATCTCCCGGCAGTTAAACCAACAGTGGAAGAGATTCCTGCTAAGATAAGAAAGAGATTGATGCTTGCTTAGTTGGAGAAGCTGTGACAAATTGTGAAAAGAGAGAAGGACGATGATGATGAGGGCAAGAGTGACAAGGACGAGGAGGAGGAGGAGGGTGAGACAGACTCACTCGTTGCTCAAATTTTACAGTAGAAGAGTATATAGGAGAGTGGCTGGCTACGAAGGGCTATTGCTTCCAGATAATGTTGTTTCGAAGTAGCAATGTTGATTTTTTACAATGACCCTTTTGAGAAAATTGATATTTTTGGTAAAGTTTCTTGCTTTGAATGATTATTTAGCACCGAGACTATAGATTTGTTTGCTTTGACTGTTTATGGATGAAATTGGATTTGCAGCTACGAACTTTATTCTATAGAATGAAAATTTATGAAATATATTGTTTATTAATTTGTTTGAAATATTATGAAGTTTGTTTGGTTTTCCCAATTCAGGATTCAAAAGCCAAAAACCACTGATCAATTTCAGGTATTAGTGAAGCATTGTCAATCTGTGACTGCTGTTGCTTTATCTCCTGATGACTTGAAGGGTTTTTCAGCATCTAAGGATGGTACTATTTTGCAATGTGATGTAGATACTGAGAAAGATGAAAAGGAATGGCCCAACAACGAAGTATTCAGGTCCCATGGGGCTTGTGAACCACAAAGTCGAGCTACTAGGAATAGTAGAAATGTGTTAGCACTGGTTGTTAGCTTAGATGGACGATATTTGGCAAGTGGTGTTTCTAACCGTCATGTTCATGTATGGGGTACAAGGACACAATAGCGTATTCAGGTAAATGTTTTCACCTCACTGTCGTTAATAAAGATAAATGAAGAGGTCTGAAATATTTGGAGTATTTTATAATGGAAAAATGGACAACTTTGTTTGGTTCAATGAGTAGCATGTAGTGCATATTAAATTATTTTTTGTAACTATTTGTACTGAGCTAGGAACCAGGGCATACATACCTATATGCATGTCAGTCTTTTAATTTTTCTGAGTGTACTATAACTGTTTACGTTTATTGGTTTTTATATACCTAAGAGAGTGAGGCATTTATTTTGATGTCGTACAAGCCACATTTTTCTATGGAAGGGATAAAATTTGTACAAGCCATAGTGCCAGACTAAGGAATCCTTTAGGAACATTTTTGTTCATTTAATATAGCACTTACAATATGTGTGTTTGGCAAGCATTTACAAGTCATAAGGGGCCAATTTCATGCCTAACATTTAGGGAAGGGACTTCAGAACGTTTTTCTAGTTCATATGATCGACCAGTCAAGATATAGAATGCATAATACATAACTCATATTCATTCCTTACATGGTCATCAAAGTGATGTGTTAACAATTGATTGTGTACGAAAAGAACGGGTTTTGACTGCTAGCTCTGATTGGAAAATGCTGTTGTGTACGGTAGGCTAATATTTAATGAAAATTTTCAATTAATCTATTAGATTTACTATATTCAAATTGAAGTACAAGTTGTTCTTTTTCTTGTAGTAGCTATGTAATGTCAAAGGAAGATGTAACAATTTCCTTAAAATCTTCAATAAAGGATTTCATAGATATGTAGGCTAGCTTGAAAAAATTGTCTAGTGTTGGCCCTTTCTTGTTAGCTAGATGTAGTTCTCTGCATGACTATGTTATAGCTATTAAGCTTTTAAACATGAAAAGGAAACTTTTTGCAGCCAATTAGGATAATTTATTTTCCTGTGTCCTCCAAGGCAACTTTAGATAATTGTATTATTTTTCATTCTCTTGCAAAAGGCATAAGGAGAAAAAGGAGGAAATGGATGAACCAGAGGTTGATCCAGAATGGGATCAGAGGACTATATTTGCTAATCAGGTATCCAGAGTACATCTTTTTTTACCATTATATTATGTTTGATCTTGCTTATTGTAATCTATTTTTTGTTGATGTCTTTTGTTGGTTTTTTACTTTCTATTTGTTCATGCAGGTCACACAAGTGAATGATATGAAGTTTTGGCTAACTTCATGAAACTTGTTAAAAATTACATTTTTATTCTAAGTTATTGAAATTTTTGTTGGATTTAGAGTTTGAGATTAATACTTATGTTGGATAATTATAACTTTATTTTGAATTTATTATATTTTATATAATTATAGTTATATTGTTGAGTGATTTATGTTTACTTACATATATGTCATCAATAATAGTAATTTGTTAAGAAGAAAAAAATGTCATCTCACAAATAAGATACGTATTCAAAAAAATCTTGGAATAGTATTAAATACGGCGATTTTAATAGGTTATCATAGATACCCTTATTTTGTATTACTTGGACATTCATAACATACAAAAAAATTGTAATCTCATAAATTAGATAAGTGTTAAAAAAAAAACTCTAAGAATACTGTTAAACACGTCAATTTTAAAACGTTATCTTAGATACCTATATCGTTATTATTTGGAAATTCATAGCATAAAAATATTATGGTAATATATTTACAACTAGATTTTAAAAATGCTATAGTATATTGATTTATGGCATTACAAGGTAGTGTTTAAAAACGCTATGATATGATCTACATTTTTAATAACATGAGTTGTCAAAATGTTCGATTTGATGCTCAGAAATAGTTTTAATAACATTTTAAAAAACTTATAAAAACACTAAATTCTAGTAGTGAAGGCCTCCCGTTTTTTTTTAACTCAAAACTTTCTTCTGCCTTTTTTTAAAAACTTATATAGCTGAATATGTTTACTCTTAAAACATTTTACATGTAATTTAATTGCCAAATAAATTGCATTTTTATCCTATTAAATTTCTCCATTAATCCCCCCTTTTCCTTTCAACCTTTCCATTCCAAATTGAATACTTAATTTCAAAATATTTCCATAAGAGATTTTATTTTGAATTTGTATTAAAAATTATTTACAATTAATCATCAATTAGCAACATATTAGCTAGCAAAGGATGTATATATTTTTCTTATTTGAATTTTACAATCTTTCGAATTGTTATTTTGAAAAACATCATCAAACACACATTTACTCACCGCTTGTGATTCAAAATTTGGTATCGTTGACATACATAACTTTCCTCATTGAATAGGGGTATGAAGTTAATTTTTGAGGTCACGAATTACGCGTAAAATATTTCTAAGATTCATATTGAGTTAAACCGTAAAATATTAACAATCATGCTTGGATACTTTGGGTTTTCACAACCCAATCAGAGGAAGCTCTTCTAGTGCTTTAGATGTTGAAGAATTCGCCAAAGAATTTGAGTCCATCATTGGTACCATTTCTGATATGAGCTTTACAAGGAAAGTAACTACTCTCATCACCTATTGAAGGGAGATGGACGTTCTGGAAGGAATCAAGGGAAATATTGTTCTATCAATCAGTTTAATTGATCAACACCTGACTCTCCTTCGTGAATCAAAACAACAAAAATCGAACATGAATGTCAAATGGAAATGCTCTCAAGCAAGAAGAACCAAGTAATTTCTCGCCTTAGAACCGAACCAGAAAAGCCGAACATTTTTCTAAGAAGAAACAATCTATACAAATTGAGAATGATCAGTTAAAAACAAAGGATCAACAAATTTTCTCTAACGGAAAAGGGCTTGAAGGTAAATTCTTAAAAAGTTCTACAAATTCTCCTTTAATTCATTCTTTTTTACTCTTAAATCGTTAACCATATCAATACTTCTTTCGTAGGTTGCTTGTGAGGACAAAGCTTCTTTAGAAAAGATGGTTGCTAAGCTTGAAGTGGAGCTCTGGCTGTTGAAAGAAAGAGAGGATGAGATGGTTAAAACCAAGTGTTCACATGTACTAGTGCAATGCCACACCCGCTTCTCCAGGACCATAATAATTAACAATTGCAGTGGTTTTAGGTTAGGTTGGGAGATGTCTTTACTTCATTAGGAGGAACGTTAGTTAGAGGGGCCAGATGCATATGACCTTCTCAATAACTTGATTGTTAATGAGTATGACCAATCTTACTATATTGAGAAAGAAGGGCTATAGTAGACTTTGCTCCTAACTCGGAAGATATTAAGGATCCCAGAATGAAGATGTGGAAGAACCTGCTCTTAAAGCTAATGTTGCTATCTCTTCTACTCCAGATCGATCTCTCAAGTTGTAGACAACCCCTCTTCTTTTGCTAATCTTCATGCTGGTTTATCCAGAACATTCGATGATTTCATATCCATTTCCTTCTCTCAACTGACCCTAAGCCCATGAATTGCTTTTGAAGGATTGGCTGGTATGCAAACCCACAAATGAAGGTTTGAGCCTATTGATCAATCTTCAACCACAGTCACTGTTCCTCTGGTTCATACTCCTTCGGCTCCCCTCAACAAGAAGCTTCTGGGGCAAGGAGGTGTGAATGTTTAAAATTTTCCCTATAATTTCTTTTTTTAATTTCTATGTAATTTTATTTTTATCATCTTTGTAATCTTCAAACCATTAATGAAAATTAACTTTTTATCCTTTTGCTCTTGTTATTCTAGTTAAATCTCAAGGTCATATTGTAAAACTTTTCAACCGTCGTATTCTTTGATTTGGCTTTAGGAAGAATCTCCTTGTTTTGAACTATTCTAAATTTGAGGTTCCTGTAAGGTGTTCTCCCCAGATTAAAATTTTCTCTTAAAAAAACCTAATGCAAAGGGCCAAATTCAAGGGCTCTTTTGTGAGCTTGACATTCTTTCTATCATCTTGTCGAAGCTTCGCCATTTTAGATATTGGCATACTTCCAAATACTATGAATCTTTTACATATGAAGATTATATTGACTTCGTCACTCTTACTATTTGTTGTTTTGAATATTATCCTCCAGCTAACCCTTTCACCTATCTTTTGAATGATGAGATAGATTGCCCTTGGATCAGATTTGTTCAATTGGATCCTCTTCATTCTTCACCTCTAAGCTCCATACATTTTCTTCCTCCAAAATCTGTTCTATAATCCATAACCTTTTCTCTTTTGAAAATGCTTCCTCCAAATTTTCTTCAATATCATTGTTTGCGTTCCTTCCATGCCCAATTTTACATGTATGATGAAAGCCCGTCATACCAATCTTCTCTTTTTCACTTGTTAGAAGATGATGATGTGGATTTATTATTGCTATGGAATGTCAAACTTGAAGAAGATATCTCATATGAGCTTGCAAGCGATGTTTCGCATCGCGAATATCTGAACTAAATCAGAAGATAACAATAACAAATACGCATAATAAGACATTGGGGAATCAAGGGAAGAACTTTTTACCAAGATAAGTTATTTCAAAAAGCCTCTATCCCTCAACATGGAGTTGAAATTCCACCTCCTACTCACTATCATTAGACTTAGCTTATAATATCCCAAATATCTTTTCTAATACTTCATTAATCATTAATGAAGATTTCTAGTTTTTGCATAATTTATCAATCTTTTTAGAATATTCTTAATATTTTGTATCTAACTATTACTCAGAAATACTTCGAATCGGATGAGAAAAAACCTTTTAAGCTTCGACCTTCTTTTATTAGAAAAATATTTTAAATCAATTGAGAAGGAACTTTTCTAGTCTCAACCTTCTCTCTTCATTCATGGATTTAAATCTTCAAAAGGGAACCTTCTTGGCCTTGACTCTTTCATGTCTATGAAGGACTTAAGTCCTAAAAGGGGACTGTTCGGTTTTGACCCTCTCTTGGCTTGAGAAGGATTCAAATTCTAAAAGGAGACTTTTCTGGTCTCGACCCTTTCATTGATTTGAATCGTTAAAGAAGGGAGATTTCCATCTCAACCTTCTCTCATCAATTATGAATCACTACAACAGATTTGGTCTTTCGTAGCCTCCAAAAACAGCTACTGATATGGTATTGTAGCGTATGTTGGTCCGCCGTGACAGCCCATGTTACTATAGGTCCAGACTTTTTGTAACTGTCTAAAACCGCTACATGTTCGCTACAGTATATGTTTATTTGTAGCAGTTTATGGTTGTTACA
>WUAT03056099.1:0-13568 GCA_010015005.3 Ulmus americana
GAGCACCTTTTCGCAGGCCGGAGTCCATTCGAAGTCCTTGGACTTATGTAGAATCGCGAAGAGGAGGTGACACTTCTCTAATGATCTGGAGATGAATCAGCTGAGAACAGCTACCCTTCCTGCAAGGTGTTGGACATCCTTGATGCAAGTGGGTGATAGGATGCCCAGCATTGACTGAATCTGATTAAGGTTCGCTTCAATACCCCGTTGAGTCACCATGTAACCTAGGAACTTACCTGAGGACATACTGAATAAGCATTTAGTAGGATTGAGTTTCATGTTGTACCTCTTTAGGACATCAAAGGCTTGGCAGAGATGGTCGAGGTACTGTTTTGCAATGAGCGACTTAACCAGCATGTTGTTGATGTAGACCTCTATCATGTTGTCTTACAAGTCGGCGAACATCTTGTTAACAAGCCGCTAATAGGTGGCTCTGACGTTCTTTAAGTTAAAGGGCATGACCTTGTAGCAGAAGATAATCTTTTGGTGATGAAAGATGTCTTCTCTTGGTCATCTAGATGCATCAGGATCTGGTTATAGCCTAAGAAGGCATCCATGAAGCTGAGTAACTCATGACCAGCGGTAGCATCAACTAGCATGTCTATGTGTGGTTATGGGAAGGAGTCATTGGGGCAGCCTTGTTGAAGTCTGTGAAGTCAATGCATACCCACCAATTCCCATTCTTCTTGCGAACAACAACAACGTTGGTGAGCTAGTTGGGGTAGTGGACCTCGCAGACTGACCCGATGTCGATTAATTTTTGTACTTCCTCATTGATGACTCGGTTGTACTCTATGGTGAACTTGCATCTCTTCTACTTCACTGGAGGGTAGTCCAGGTTAACCTAGAGCTAGTGAATCATCACCTCAGAGTCGATCCCTGCCATGTCGATGTGTGATCAAGCAAATAAATCATGGTGCTACTTGAGTAAGTCGATGAGTTTCTCACGAAGGTTTGGCCTCAATTGAGTCCCAATCTGAACTTTGTGATCCAGCAAGTCGAGGTGGATCAGAACCTCGTCAAGTTCCCTCATGCTAGGCTAGTTTGGATCCGCTTAGACTGCCAGCTTGGCTGTAATTGCTATAAGGTGGAGGGCTTGGCCCTCATCGTGTTGCGATAGCTGTCGCGGGACGTTCCCTTCTCGACTATGATCTCCTTGACGCACCACTTGGTTGGAAACCTAATGATTTGAAGGAAGGTAGAGGGGACTGCCCTCATGCTGTGGATCTAAAGCCGTCCAAGGATGACAGGCGGACAAGCTGTCCAATACCCCAAAGGTCACATGGAAGTTTACCCCGCCAACGTAGACTAGAATGGTAATCTCCCCCATGGTGATCTTCTGCTCCCCATTGAATCTGATAAGGATGGTAGACCGACAATGGATGTTAGACTCATCTATCTTCATTTCCCTTAAAGCATTCAAAAATAACACATTAGTAGAAAAACCATTATCAACAAGAACTCTTTTGATCCTACAATTGGCAATTAACAAAGAGATAACAAGAACATCATAATGAGGGTTGATGAGCCATGTGGCCTTGTTGTCAATGAAGCTAATATTCTGGTTTGTAGCCGCGTCAGATGACGTCTGGGAGGAGTTGGTTTCTGGGTTGATAGCAACCCTAGCATGTTGCCTGGAAACAGAGTAGCTGTTGCCGCTGACTTCTGATCCACAGGTGATGACGTTGACGATCCTTTCGGAGATTGGCTCTACAGGTTGTTCGGCTTGTCAGTTGTCTCGTAGAGCGAGGGTGTTCTTCCCCTTATCAGATAATTGATCTTGAAGGTGACCCTTCTTGAGTAGCTCAACAACTTTAAGCCGTAGAGCGATGTAATCTGAAGTGTTGTGGCCATGGTCGTTGTAGAACTCACACCACTTGGTGGTGTTACTCTTTGCATAGGGCTGTTTGACTTCTTGGGCTATCTAACAATGTTACCCATACTTTTCACAAGGACGACTTACTCCATGGGCTCAATATTGAGGTTGTACTCCGGCACTCGGGTGTGGTCATAAAAAAAAAAAATTAATCACTAAAAAAAATCGCAAAAAGACCACATATGCTTTTTTTTTTTTTTTAATTACTGTTTGCCCTTAGAAAAGTGTAAACTTTCTTCTTTAGTTTCACGTTTTATCCATCTTCAAATTTCTATTTACATTTTCTCTAATCAATAAAAACTCAAATATACAATTTAGAAACTTTTTTTTTTTTTTTTTTGGCTCTAAGAAACTAATTTAACGAGTACTACTCAAATAAACTAAAATGGGCAATTATCTTTTTCTATTGGTGTATTTTTATTTCTTCTCTCTTTTTGTGGCCGTCGTTGGGTGGTTATTAGGGGGAGTGCATTCCAAGCAAAGTCTTTGGTCTTCATTTTTTTTTTTTTTTTTTTGTCGGTATGTCTCGCATAATCATTAATCTCATCAGCTCAGGAATTTTTTTTTTTTTTTTCACGAGATTTGCAATTTCAAAAAATGATTGTCCTTTAATTGATTCATTAATTAAATTGTTTTAAAAATTATTTTTTAAAAAAGAAAAAATTAATTAATTAAATTATTTATTTTGAGTCCAGATGCACGATTTCGCGGCCAATCTTAAAGTTGAAGTAACCGGCTTTAGATGAACAACACAAACTATTCAATGGCCAAATTGATAACGGTTGCCGATGCTGGTGGTCATAGGGATAATTACTATTTTTTTTTTTTTAATACATTAACTAAGTATATTGTCACAAGTGATGATATTACCACTAATATTTTTTTTTGACTGGCATATACCACTAATATTAGTGATGCATAATTGTACTTAATTAATTTTATATTTTGAATTTAATGTTTAATTAAAACATATACGATATATATATATGTAGGATGATAACAAAAATATATCTTAAAATTTGATCAATTCATGCTCCAATATAAGCAGTGGGGGGGGCGGCATGTGGAGGCTTGTGCCCCCCTGAAAAAAAAAATTCTTTATAAAAAAAAAAAAAAAATTTATATGTTATATTTAGTAAATTTGCTATTCTACCCTTATTAAAAAAAAATTCTCAATTAATGCCCCCACTCAACTTTTTTTTAATATAAATTTTAGTTTTTGCCCCCACTGAAAGTTGGCTCTGGCTCCGCTAAGTTCCCAAAAAAAGTCCATGCTCTAAGATCGTAAAATTTTGATTTTTTAAAATTATATATATATATATTACACATTTTTTAAGCATGGATATGCTGAAAAGTTAAATCAAATAAAATAGTACTTTCGAATACTTCTTAGTCAAAATTAGGGTTTGATTGTCTAGGATATAAAATGATAAAATAACAATAACAATAATAAATATGATAGTATATTTTTATTATTATCATAAATACAATACAGTGTATTTTTTTCTTGCTAATTAACCCTAAAAGCTTAAATGCAAATTATAAAAATATAAATATATATATACATAATATATATTAAACTTTAACTTAATATGTATATGTATATATATACGCAAGGGTTGTCAAATGTCAACTCGTTAACCATTTATTAAAAATTGTGCATCGTACTCTATTGTGAAATATAAGATATTTTAATATTTTTGAATTAAAATTATGAATGTGAAATGTATTATATTGTAAATTTTAAGAAATGTATTTATATGATATACAATATTTATAATTATAAAACATCATAATAATATGAAATTTATTATTTTGTACTATTTAAAATTCAAATTAATTCTTAATTAATTATAAGAGTATTTTTATTTAATTTTTTTAAAAATGAATTAGAATAAAATGAATCGTTTATCACAATTTTTTGTATAACTATGCATATACGTATGTACATAAATGTGAAATTCATCATCCAGATCTGTAAACACATCTAACAGACAAGAAAAGTCTCATTAGAACCCAGCATAATGACATAAGTGATTAGTCAAACAAATAATAATTCTTTACCATATATGTTATATGATAACGTGTTTTTGACCGGAAATTATATGATAATGTTGTTTATATTGTCAGCTTCTCTTTCCAATAACTCTTAATTTAAAAATAAGGGAAAATTATATTTTGGTACTTATTGTTTGACAATGTAATAAAAAGGATAATTTTCAAAAATATCAAAATTTATCCCGTTATATTGTACAAATTAATTACATTCTAGTAACCAGAACAACAATGTTTTTTTTTTTTTTTTTAAATGTCAGTTTTACGCTTGCTGAAAATGTGAATAACTATAATATTAGTTATATTCTTGTATCCAAAATAGCGTTGTTTTATGTTCTTTGAGGTGTGTTTGGCAACTTGTTTGTCAATTCTTATCCCTATTTCTAAATAATCAAACATTTTTAAAAAGTTAAAAATTCAACAAAGGGTAAAAATATCTTTTAAAATGCCCAAAATGTTGTTTATGGTACGAAATATAATTTGTACAATATAGAAGGGTAAATTTTGATATTTCTGAAAATTTGAGATCCTTTTTGTTATTTTGTCAAACTAGAGGATACCAAAATGTAATTTTCCCTTAAAAATTACTTTTCATTTCATTATTTTTTTTCAAAAAAAAAAACTTTTGACTTTCAATTTCAATGATTAATTGATCCCTAAAAGGTTGCATTGGCGGAGGTGGCAGGATTTGTGTATTGCAAAAGCTTGGTTATTAGTTTTCAACCAAGCTTTATTGGGTAAGCAAGTTTGAAAATTTCTACATAGGCTGGACTCTTTAGTGGCACGGGTTTTCAAAGCTAAATATTTTCTTGCTTCATCTATTAGGGATGCTATAGCTTCAAACAATTCTTCCTTTGTATGGAAAAACATCCTTTGGAAGAAGAATCTAGAAGCAAAAGGGCTCAAGTGGCGTGTTAGTGATGGATCCTCAATTTCTATTTATAATTCAAGATGGATTCCTTTACCATGGGATTATAAGGTTATTTCACCAAGGTCCTTGCCCGAATCATCCAGTCTCAGATCTCCTTGACAAGTTTGGCAAATGGAATGTCCAATTAGTAAGGAGTGTTCTTTTCTAGAATGTGAAGCAAATGTTATTCTTCAACTCTCGAGACCTTCTAACATTAATGGGGTGAGAGATTCCTATTGTTGGCATTTTGAAAGCAAATGTATTTATTTTGTCAAATCGGCTCATAGGTTGAGGATTGATGAACTTTCAAGATATGATCCCTATTCTTCTAATCCTTCCGTGACTCTTGGTGGAATGTTTTGTAGGTTGTTACTATACCACCAAAGGTGAAAATAATTTGGTGGAGAATTCTCTATAATTCTATACCAACTTCATGGAACCTGAGGAGTAATCATAGACCCGCTTCTATAGAATTTAAGTTGTGTGGTTTTGGATTAAAAACTACTGGCCATGCCTTATTTTTTTTGGTCCTATTATAAAGAAACTGTGGAAAGGATATATGACTTCTCCCAAAGTAAGGTTGGCTCTATAAGGGATTTGGCTTGGGCTCATCGGGTATTTAGCAGTGAGAGATTACATATATTCCTCATGTTAGTATGAGAAGCTTGGAATGTGAGGAATTGCCTGGTTCACGAGCCATCTCGCCGGTCTGATGGGACGGAATTCATGCGCATGCAGGTAGTTTTCGGAGTATAAAGCCAGCCGATCCCTTGCTTCATCTTCAGCGATCTCAAGTTCCAGCCAATGATTAAAATATCGGTATCGATGGAAATATTGGTACTCCAATCTTGCAAAAATATTGACGGAAATATCGATATCGATGGAAATTAATGTAAAATTTACGAGAAGTATGGAAATTTGATTTAAAAATATATTGATTTGTAATTAAACTTCAAGAAATTTTAAAATAAGGAATGTTGTCTTTTTAGACGTCTTTATCTTTTAATTATATTTTAAAAATTAACTATATAATATGTAAATTGAATATAATACATAAAGAAAAGTGTCAACATTAACCACTTTATATTAAAACTTAATATTTTATATGATACAATACAAGAGATAGAATATCAATACCAAAATGAGGACTTATTTCAAATACATTTGGGATACCATCTAGGTTTAGACAATATTGGTACCATGATATATAAGTTGAATGATTTTCAACATAATCTCAAACATGTCACATATAAATTTGTTGATTTCTTCCCACTGTTTATCCATAAATTGAAAATTGTGTATTCGTGCAATTGCTTGATCCAACATTTTTTAAATCACAAACTTTGTGTGAAAATCGAAAAGATGGAAAATTGAAAAGTTCAAATTTTCTAGAATGATCGTTATTATATTCAAAACTATATATGCACGAAGATAATGAGTATAATTTAACTCATTAAATGAGTAAGTATGACCCGTTCTTAAACTCATGAATCCAAAACTAATTGAAAGATTGTCTTGATTATATGGTGAAATTATTGATTTTACTCCTATATTTCTCCTTATAAAAATTTTCCTAATAGCCCTTATACCTAGACCAATGCCTTTATACCCATGGTTCTCATCTTGTGTGCAATGAGTGAACGTTGTTTCACTAGTAAAAAGGCTTAATGGTAAATCTAAATTAATAACATTTCTTTCCTTGAACAAAAAATTATTTCATTCATCAATGTCGTCTTCATCAATATCATTACCACCACCACCACTATCTTCATCGTCACCACCACTATTATCATCATTGTTATCATTATTTTTTCTATCATTATTGCCTTCATTACTATCCAGATTTATTCTTATTTTGAATCTAGAGACATGTACTCTCATTGCTATCATTACTATGTCTCTAACTATAAGATATGACTATATATTTTTATTATATTAAAAGTAAATCATAAATTTGTAATAAAGTAAATTGTAATATAGGATAATGTTATTTTAAAATTTAACAAAAGTAATACAAAAAATACAAAAAAAATCGAAAATTTAATTCATTAATATTTTTAAATCTTTTTTCGATATTTACGGAAATATCTGCAATATATTGTGGAAATTTCCATGATATTATGTAAAATTATAACTACGCTTCCCCGATATCGATATTTTACGGATATATAAAGGATATTTGCGAAAATATAGAGGATATTTTGCAGAAAAAATATATTATGCGATATCGATATTGGTACCCTTAAAATATGGAAATATCGACGGAAATATCATGAAAAATATCGATATTTTCATCTATGGTTCTAGCTCTGCGGCTGGTGTATGTTAATAGTCGTTGCCTACTGGGAGCTTCTTTTCGGCTATATATTGATGCGAGTATGGCTTCAGATGGCCTTTCCTTCGGTACAGGGAGAGTGATAACGAACATGGATGGCTTGTTAGTTGTTGCAGCTTGTTGGCCTAAGCTGCTGTTTAGATCGGTTGCCCAAGCCGAACTCAATGCTATATACATTTAGGTCTTAACATGGCTAAGGATTATGGGGTCTATCATCTTCATGTGTATAGGGATGCATTAGGAGAGGTTTCCATGATCAAGTTATCCATTATACCAGCAAATGAAGATGAGCATATATGTTAGGAAGCTGTGTGTTGAGTTAAGTGTTATTTCTATTTCACATATGTTTCATTCATGTAATGCAGTTGCACATAATTTAACTAGACATGCGCTCAATATTCTTAGTGCTTTGATGTGGTTTTCGTCGAATAGCCCAAGTTAACTTATTTAGTTTGTATTAATAGATTATTCTATTGTTTAATTAATATTAAGTATGATATTTCTGTAATAAAAATAATAATAATTAATTGATCCCGATTAAGTTAATTAGAACATAAAGCCATCTCTTTTGTAAACAAACCTTCACTATTAATTCGCATAAAAACGAATCAGTTGAACAAGAACAACACTAAAATGATTAATATAACTAAGCAACTTGTATTAAGAAAAACAATATTAGCTACTGATTAAACTATTATTATAATAACTAATTACCAATTAAAATGAAAAAAACAAAAAAACAAAACTGGCAAACACTGAAAGCTGTACCAGAACAGAAAGCCCCGTACCAAAAATAAATAAAATAAATGTACACGTGTCAGTGATCTATACGTCAGGGTCTGCAATAATTTTCTACTATTTCCACAGCCCCCCACGAATAAGGGACTTGTATAAAAATACGAGGATATTTTAACCTCACTCGCTCGTTTGCACCAAACTAAACTCGCCCTCTCCTTTCGACACTTGTCCTTTTTCTTTCCTCCTCGTGCTTTCCACATCTCGTTCGATTCTCCTAGGCTGGTCAACAGGTCTTAGTTTGATTTACCCGTACAATTGTTGGTCTAATAAAGCGAGTATATCCGATTTTCTCTACTCGCGAGGGTGGGCTCATTTGCCCAAACTCAAACCACTTAGCGGTATTTGCGGGAGAGAAACGAACGCTCCAGGTTTCCAAAAATAAGAGGTTTTTGTAAGACTTCCTTAAGCTTTCCATATAAAGCATAATTTTATTTTTCCACAGCACTTATATAATATCGCAGCTCAAGGAAAGAGAAAGGAGTTTTTCTTACTGTTCCTTCTGCTTTTTATTTTCCAAAGTAAGCTCTCTCTTTATATGCCCCTTCTTCTTGTTCTTTCCTTGATTCATAAATTTTCTCTTCTGAGGTTTTTTTTTTTTTTTTTGAATTTTTTTATATTATTATGTTATTAATCTGTTTTTTTTCTTTTGAGACTTTTTTTTCGTCTGGATTTTGGTTACCCATCAAGAAAAGATAGATGAAAGATGTAAGATTGTTTGGGTTTCGTATTGTTTTGAGTGAGATTTTATTGTCGATCTAGCAGGAAGAAACCCTAAAGGAGTAGTGAAGACGAAGAGATGGGGAGAGGGAAGATTGTGATCCGAAGGATTGATAATTCTACGAGCAGGCAAGTGACCTTCTCGAAACGAAGAAATGGGCTGCTTAAGAAGGCCAGGGAGCTTTCTATCCTTTGTGATGCTGAGGTTGGTCTGATTATCTTCTCCAGTACTTCCAAGCTCTATGACTATTCCAGCTCCAGGTGCCATCTCTCTCTCTTTAATTTAATTGAACTTGTGTGTCTATAGATCACTTCTAATTTCCTTCTTCTTCTGATGGATTTGAATTTTGTTTTTTGTTTTTTGTTTTTTTTCTTCCAAAGATGAATTTTACTTTTGTTAATATATATTATTGATATTTGTTGCATGAGGTTCAGGTTAGTGGACCTTTTATTTGTTTAGATTCAGATATCTATTAGAATAATATTATTTTCGTGTCTTTTTTCTATTAAATTGAGCTGGTTAAATATTTATTCCCACTTTTGGTGGGTTTGCGAGGAATTAAGCTCTTCACGCGAGGAATATAACTTCAAGGTCATGGAGATATATATGGAGGACTATCTCTCTATTAGCTTGATGTATATTGGTTCCTTGTGATTGATTTGTAATGATTTTATTAGCTTGGTGTTTTTTGCTTCGATGCGGTTCATATCTGCCGCGAGGGAGATTTAGGGAAGATATAATATAAGGAACACGATATAGTAGAGGATATATAATACATATTAACTTGCATTTATACTTATGTCTAAGAAAAAGGGAATTGATTAGATACTATTTATTGATTGATAATTAAGAAAAAAAGATAGTTCTTATTACAGTTTTTAAGTCAGTGGTTTTGAACAAACACAATGCATGCATGAGATCTTTTGCGTATTAGTTGTTCATCATCTTCTAAATATTATTGTTTAGAAGGGTTTCATAAGCTCTCTACACTAAGTGTATCCAAAAGGGAGTGAAAAAATAGAGCATTCTTGTTTGAGTTTTGGCCGCAAGTAGGTCAATAATTACCAATATACTAGTTTAGGTCTTGGTGAAAAAATATTGTAGCTTATGCCCGTAGTTTAGGTCACCTCACTAGATTTAGATAGTGTAGTAATATGTCGACTCGCATGAGTATTGGACGAAATTACAAAAATTCTCGCATTGTCCTTGAATGATATGTTGATAAGGAATTTGAGATGACGAGGAGATTCTCGAGATTATAACTGATCTTTAAAATCGAGCTAGAAAGCGCTTAAGTTTAGTGACGATTTGGAATAGGCATGCATGATAGGAGTAAATATGCATGCATGGGAGATAGTTACTACACAAGTAGATTCCAACACTACCTATTGTTTTTTTCTTTTGTTTTCTGTCTAACTAGATATATAGTTAAAAAAAGTAGTTATTCTTTTATATATATATATATCGCTAAAAGTAGCTAGGTTAATGTAAACTTATGAATAGGGAACCTGAGTAATGTGTGTATTATCCCATTAATTATTTTTGTTATTTATTTATTTTTCTGAGAAAATATTTTGAAGCAGACTTATTTGTTTGAACCTTGGGGATCCAGTTTATTTGCATTTATAACCAGTAGCTGTCTCAAAAAAGGCCTCTTCCATAAAGCTCTTTCACAGTAATATTTCATACGAATTTACGTAAGAATATACATGGGGGGTCGATATATGGATACTCATTGATGTAAAATGATTAAAAACCTAACTAATAATTCATTCATTTATTAATAGATAAATTTTATAAAAGTATATTCTCCTCGACTTCAACTAAATTTGAAGAATTCTCGAAAAACTAGCAACTTCAAAATGGCCTTAATAATTCATCTCATGTGTAGTTATGCCAAAATTTTCTAATAGAATTTGGCATTTGAAATAACTGAACAAACTTGTACTGTGTCTAATAGACTAATTAAAGTGACAATCAGAGAATAAAATGAGTAAGATTGTCTCATTTCAAGGGCTAATTCAATAAAATTTCATATAAATATTAATATCTTTCTAACTAATCGTTAATTTACTACTGTAGCTTTGTCGACTAGAAGCGTGAATCTATATGAAATATATAGAACAATTCGGAAAATCTGCATTGACACTATACTTCTCCACTAACTTTGATACCTTAACCAGTGCAAATTGTACCAAACTAATCAAACAAAATTAGTTTGTATTATTGGATATTTAAATCATTTTGTATCCATAATTACAATGATTAAAAAAATATGAAGATGTCATGAAAGATGAACCACAAAGGATGTACAATCACTATACCAAAAAAGCCATTCGGTGGTGGTTTTGAGATATAGGGATGGTTTGCGAGCTGCTGCGCATATGTGACTATTACTAAAGTCCGCAACTTTAGGTGGCAGTTCTGAAAATTTTGACTATTAACTGTCACCTAAAATATATGCAAATTGTGCATTTTTAGTGGTGGTTTTGACTATTAACTGTCACCTATAATATATGTAAATTGCGCATTTTTAGTGGCAGTTCAATTACAAAACTGCTATTGAAAATGTTTTTAATTTATATATATATATATATAAAAAGTTGAATTTTGCTTTCACAAAATTGCTAAAACTTGTTTTCATACCAGAATACAACATAATCAAGATGTACAACACTAAAATTTATATTACGGGTGCAGTTTAGTAAATACATAAATTATAATCTCATAACTTATATTTTATCCACAAATTGAAATTTATATAATAAATACATAAAATACAACATCCACTAAACTCTAAACCCTAAATCCTACATAAAAAAAAGACATTAATATCACTATCTAGATCGTCCTCGTCGTCGGCCATGTATCTACAATTCACAATTAAGATCAAACTTAGAAATATTTAAAATATACTTACTATGGCAACTATATTTCAAAATTCACAAATAATCCATAGTATATATTTACTAATTAATTTTTTTCTTCTCATGGTCCAAAGTCACATATTCTCCACCACAATCATGACGAATAAATTAAAAAACAAGTAATCTTCGGTGGTGGTTCATTAGAAGAACAAAAACCATATCTTCAAAATATGCCCATATTCTACTTTTTCATAAACTATAGGTAGCAGTTTGTTAGAAGAACCGCCAGGATTTTGGTAATTTGAGCAGGATAATTTTTAGTAAAAATAAGTGGGGTCCAAAAGATAAAAAAATAATTTATGTAAAAGGTGGTGAAGATATTGAGATTTAATAATAAAATAATATAAAAAAATAACATTTTATGTAAAAGGTAGTGAGAATATTAATAATATAATATGAAATGTGATAGGGTATATGTGTGTAAGATATAAAAGGTGATAGGGTTTAAGTGTGTAAGATGATAAAGTAAGATAAGATAATGTAAAAGGTGGTAGGGTCTACAAAATATGATAGAATAGAATGTTGGTTAGAATAAGAAAAAGAACGGATTTTTAAAGAATTTTGGAGAATAGGATAAGATAGGATTTTTTTTTGAATCTTGTTTCAAACAGACTCATTATCACTTTAGGTGGCAGTTTCAAACAACGGTCACCTATTTATCGCTTTTGAATGCCTTTTCTGAAGTAGTGAATTCAATTTTTTTTTAAAACAATATATATATATGAACTAACAAATTTAACTCAATTAGAGAAAAAAGAGAAAGATGTTAAATTGAGGAATAATTTTGATTCCATATAATTAATTAAAGCATGTTATGGAGAGTTTTCGAGACGACAAGTTGAGCAGAGTAGCAATTTGGTAGAATTAATATTAGTACTAAAGATTATATGAATAGTTAGGGGCATTTTGAGCTATAGTGGTTGATGGAAATTGTGACACCAACAGAAAAGCTAGAGGAATGTTTTTCATATGTATGGAAATTTAAGCAGAAAGTTGACATTCTTGGTTATAAGTAGTGAGATGACAAGAGTTGAGAGTGGAATTAGCGTCTGAAAGAGCAATACAACCTTTAGTCAAATCAAACCAGTGCGAAAAATATCATTTCTATCAAGCAAGGAAGAACCCAAAAGTTGACTTTAGTTAGCCCTTGAAATATATATAATTCCTACAGGTTGTTACCAAAATGTTAGAGCTTATTTATAACCTAGCCTATTGTCATGCATGTAACTCGGGTAGCTAGGTATACACTATTTTTTGATCTCAAACCAGTATTTGTATGTAATGGATTGACCAGCCACTATTGGAATTAAAAGTGAAGTAAGATTCCTTTATAGGCGAGAACTCTAAGAGCCTTTTGAAATTAGTCTATTAACATTTAACACAAATTAAGGCCCTCTTTAAGTTTTGTTGTACTTTTTTTAGTAATCCAATAATGATCATGAGAAATGGTGAGAGAATTAGGGGACCAATCATCACTAATTTAGGTTTGTAATAATAATCTTATGATAATTTCAATTAGAAGAAGTGGTCAAGAAAAATTCAGTTGGACTTTAGAAAATGACCACAATACCATTCACATTAAATATATAAGTTTGATAAATATATCTTTTTATACTTTGTATTTTGAGTTTATTCAGAGTATGTATACCATGCATTTTGAGTTTTCTCACTTTTACACCATCGTATATTAAATTTATAACTTTTCAAGTATCCTAAATCATAAAAAATAAACATGTTTGGAAAACTTTTCAAGGGATTTTTTTGGAAGGGTTTCTCAAAATTTATTGGGTTAAGTTTTTGGGAAGAGTTTTTGAAAATTTTGAAAACTGTTTGGTAAAAACTTTTGGGTAGAGGTTTAAAAAACTTAGTTGGTTCCATATCTCCAATTTCGCCTCAAAATAAAAAAAAATTCTTTTTTAGCCCCAAAATCAAAAAAAGAATTCTTTTTT
>WUAT03056210.1:0-13564 GCA_010015005.3 Ulmus americana
CACTTATTCTATATGACATGTTATCAAAAATATGGTTAAAATAATCATTAAAACAACCATAAAAAAAGATTAAGCAATAAAAATAACAACCGAATCATGGTTCCATCCAAGAGAAAAGAAAATAAAGAATTAAAAAAATTAACCAAAACATTTATTGGTCTTCATCTTGAATTATCCTCTTGTATCCTCCTTCATGTGGCTTCTAATTTCCAATAGACCTTTCTCATAAAATAAAATTTTATAAAAGATCCAGTTTGCACAAAAAATAAATTTTCTCTTTAAAATCCGGATTGAGAATCTGTCACTGGACAGTTCCGGGCACCCGGTACATTATCCTACTGGGCGATTAGAAGTTATGGGAAACAGATTCCCAGATCTAGTTTTTGACGTTTCAGACTTAATTTTTTACACCCGTAAGGTTCCAAAAAATCCAGAAACTCCATATTACGAATTATTATGGATACCCATGATTACTAGAATCAAATTTCCATAATTATCCACCAAAAACATAAACAAACATACAATCCAAATATCCTTTAAAGAAAATCAAATTAATTTTTTCACACATTGAAAATTTATTGAAAAACTTCATGCAAACATCAGAGATCTTCATCTTCTCAAAAATTACAAAAAAAAATCTTATACCGCTTCCGGTTTACAATATTTCTAATTAAAGCAATTAAAACTAGGTGGTGATAAGAGACTACATCCTATTACATGAAAATCTCTAAATACAAAATTCTAGTCCTCTAAGGAACTATGATTGGCAAAGTTGAATAAAATCATAATAAACAATAATAAAATTATTTAAATAATTTTAATCAACCATAAAATCATTATAACAAAATACAATAGAGACCTAGAGTGCCAAACTCACTAGAAAATTAATTCAATGCATAAAACAAAGAGAATAAAATTGATCAATTAATTTATGTGCTTAACATAATCATGAGTTGGTTCTGATACCTATTGTTGGAAAATAATTGTAATAGAATGGTGGGTTTTTTTTAAAAAATTATTTTAAATATAAAACAAACAAATCCAAATCTTATGATGCTAAGTACAATAAATCAAATCACAAATCAATACCACTTGTAGCGTAGAATAACCTCAAGAAGATCCTCAACCAACTGATCTTCTCTGCTATCCTCATGCCACCAACCAATGTGAATATGGGCACACCTCCAATGGAATCTCTAAGGCACACCAAGTAATTCCCAGATGAAAAGCTTCTCTAGATCTACTAGTCCAATGGAGATTTCGGGATCTCTGATTTTTTTTGCCTCACTTGTCTCTCTATTGCTAAGAAAATATTTTTCTCAAAGCTATATATTCTTGTTCTCTGTATTTTCTTATTTAAATATCTTACATAAAGATATTAAATGAAAAAACCTTAATCTCAAATAACACGTGATCAGTATTTTCCTATTTAATTAAATATTCCCACAATAAGAAAATATCTAATTAAATAAACTAATTAAATATGAGATAATAAATTTAAAACAAATATTTTCCAACAAGATCTAGAGTTTAAAATCAAATATTTAAACTCAATATCTCATCTAGATATTTTTCTATTTAAATATATATCTATATATTAAAATTATTTGCATTTAAAATACAAATAAATTATTAATATAACACAGAATAGCTGGTTGGAATCCAAAATTCCGTACGCCACTTTCAGTAAGTCCGGGCAGCCGGAACCTGTCAGAGAGCAATTCTAAGAGCCTTTAGTTCATCCAATTGTCTGTTTAACACATACGATTATCCGGTTGACTTAGAACTTTCATACTAAGTATTGGTTAGGGTTATTTGAGTTAGTAAAGGGACCCGCTGGACATATATAATCAAGCTCTAATAATCATAGATAAATTAACTTCAAGTCAATTTCCTAATCGATTATTAACTTTAGAATTACTCCACTAAAAACCTGAAGTTGAACTCTTAATCATATACCGTAATTACGAAAGAACTAATATCTTTTGTCCGCGATCAATCATTCATATATCAACCCCATGTGTTATCCATATCGACTCGAGATCAAGTCCATTTAATCTCATCGATCACTTTTATCTTAAGTTCAATAATTCTATAACGGAAAATCCCTGTTTACGAATAAACAAAATACCACTTGAACAACAAATACTCAAGCGGTTGAGCTCATTTAATTTATGTTAATCAGAACGATACCTTAAGAGGATAACCTTAATTCTAAGTAGAGTCATCGAGTCCATATCTATGAATTACGCTTTATCATTTACAAGTCATGTCTCCAACATATGGGTATGTCCAACTCAATCTCATCAAAGTTGCATCCACGGTATATCAAAAGACACAAGTCACAAACACAAAGTCATAATTATATTTCAGGATTAAGATTGATCATATGTCTATGATTATTAAAGTGAATTGATTAAGTCAAACAGATGTGTTAAATCAATTACACTTTAGGCCTGACCCAATGTATATCCACCACTAGGACATACACCAATGAATCTATCTAGGAGACTAACTCCGATAGCCAAGACAAGCTATCCCCCGATGGGTTATAGACTCATAACAACCTTAACAAGAATAAAGCGTCCGACTTTATTCTATTGGTTGCAGACCACTTATTTAAACTATATTCTTGACATTGGATCTTTCCACATATGAAACCCTCATATGTTCAATTCAATATATTTCATTATATAGTTTCGGACAACAAGTTTATTTACTTATATTCAACAAATGAACATAAATAGAACGTTATTTAACAACTACAAAATATAAATCTTTATTACTTAATCAAAATGTTGTGAATACATCAAATGTATCTAAACCTAAGGCACAAAATCTAACAGCTAGATGGTTGAGAACATAGAACGACTGAGGCAATTGGAGGCGAAAAACTCAACTATGCGGACTGAAAACTTGGAGTTGCATGGGCAAGTGGAAAACCTGAATTTGGAATTGACGCTACTGCCCAGATTCAAGCAGCCCAGATTCGAAGGACGCATCGATCCAATGTCAAACCTAGATCTAAAAACTTATGTTGCAAAGGAAGGTTCGAGCAGATGAAATCTACTGTGATGGATACTGTTAGACCAAAAAATGTTGGCGAAGGCAATCCGACAGTTAGAGCAACAGGTCTATCCGGAAAATGATCCACATCCAATCTTGTCAGACATCCCACTACATCTAACCATGCATGAGATGAAATCCAATGACGCTTTTAGGAAATGGAAGCCATGATCTAAAGGATCCCTGGAATGTCTGCTCCCATCAAGAAAAGCTCCATAAACTACTATGCGGATTAGCCATTTGTGCTGGTCAAGACGCCCAAGAAGTTTAGCTTCCCTAACATGAAGTTGTACTAAGGAACCACAGATCCGGAAGACCATATTGCACAATACCGCCAGTGTTCACGACTGC
The DNA here is from genome assembly GCA_010015005.3 of Ulmus americana. Lineage (NCBI taxonomy): Eukaryota > Viridiplantae > Streptophyta > Magnoliopsida > Rosales > Ulmaceae > Ulmus > Ulmus americana. Next base: position 3,418 of record WUAT03056210.1, read on the forward strand.
CATTCCTAGGAACCTAAGAGAGGCTCGCATGTGCAAAGGATTCGAGTCAAGGCTAATAGGACCAGTATTAAAATGGTACACAAATCTTCCTAATAATACTATTTGTTCTTTTGCAGAACTAATTGATATATTTTTTGAGCAATATGCTAATAGTAGGAAGCTCGAAAGGGATTCCCAATATTTAAATACTATAAAGTAGGGTCACCGAGGGTCTTTAAGGGAGTATATCTAACGGTTTAATAAAGAGAAGGTCTTCATCACCAATCTAAACACATAACCAATGATCAACACTTTCAGAAACAGGTTGTACTACGCCTCAGACCTGTGCAAAGAGTTAACTCAATACCCGCGCAAGAAATTCGAAGACATTCTAACAAAAGCTTGGGCACAGATCAGGTAGGACAAGAACGATACGTACAGAATGTCAATGGGTTTGCTAGTGTAGACTGTAAGAAAATAGCTCTAGACTCTGCACGAACAATCTAATACGCAATGCAAGAAATAATCAAAAACTAGCCGAGATATCATACAACCGCTTCCCATGCAAGGGCGAAGGATGAAGACTAGACGAGACACTAGAATTCTGTTCGTTAGAAGAGATCGAGCACAAGAGAGACCAAGGCTACTTGAATATAATATAAGGATTGAACAAGCTGAAGCAGCTACAGTAAGGAAAGGAATAGGAGGTGCATTCAAGTGGCCAAAGAAAATGAAGTCACTACCTAATGCTTGAGACTCCAAGAAGTGGTGCAGTTCCACAGCAATCTTGGTGACCAAACAGACGAATGTATCACTCTCAGAATTGAAGTAACCCAATTGCTCAAGCTAATCCACCTTAAAGATTTGTTGACTGCAAAGGACGAGCGAACGGGGATAGAATAGCTGAGTAGCAGGGGGAGTGGAACGCAACCAACTTCACCAGCTCAACCTCGGACTGAGCGGACCACAAATGTCATATTTGGAGGCTAAAAAATGTGTGAAGTAACTTATGCAGCAGCAAAGCTCTAAAGTAAGATCATTGTCAACCCAGGGGTGCATACTACCACAAAGACGAATCCACCCGGACTCCTCAGACAATCATCTTCATAACAATCAAAGTTGAGCAGCTCATTAAGCCACACCATGATGCACTGCCTAATCAAGTGGATTCTCATAGATAATGGAAGTTCCATGAATGTTTTGTTTTTGAATGCATTTAGGGAAATGGGCCTAAAGGTCGTGGACCTAATATGACGGAGCATCTCACTACTCGGCTTAAGTGGTGAAACAAAGAACATCATTGGAGAGGTCGTCCTGCCCGTCTACGCCAAAGGAGTTAACAAGTATACAATGTTCGTGTTCCTTGATTGTCCGTCTATTTAAAACATCATCCTTAGATACACAAAATGGAGGCTGTTACACCAATATACCATTAAGTCGTATAGTTTCCAACCAAATGGGGAGTGAAAGAATTAAGAGGGGGGCAGTAGGAGTCAAAAATTTGCCATCAGACAACGATGAAGCCAAAAGCACAAGAGGAGAATTTATAACAATTATAGCAGGCTAATGAAGGTCTGGACGAAAAATCGTAGCCTTAAATGGAAGACATTGATGAAATCCCTATTTATCTAGATTATCCAAATCGGAGCATGACTAAATGCAAAACTTCACGCATAGCTCATCGAATTCCTGAAAGAAAATTACAACTGTTTCACCTGGTCACACGAAAACATGATCGACAGAGATCTAAAATTTGCTGTCCATTGCCTACATGTAGATTTGGACTACCCTTCAGTGAAGCAAAAGAGATGAAATTTTGCACTTGATTAGAATAACGTAATCAACACAGAAATATGGAAACTCAATAACATAGGTTCTGTATGAGAAGTTCATTATCCAAATTGGCTAGTAAATGTTGTGGTCGTGCGGAAAAAGAATGGAAAGTGGAGGATGTGGATCAACTTGTCTGACCTGAACGAAGCCTGCCCCAAAGATTCATTCCCACTACCACACATAGACATACTTGTCGAATCCACGACCGGACATCAACTCCTAAGTTTCATGGACATCTTCTCAGGCTATAACCAAATACTGATGCATCTGGAATGACAAGAAAATACCTCATTAATCATGGAGCGGGGCTTGTTCTGCTACAAGGTAATGCTGTTCGGACTTAAAAATGCAAGCGCAACTTATCAACAGCTAGTAAATAAGTTGTTCTTGGAACTGTTCGGAAAGACGATGGAAGTAAACATAGACAATATGCTTATCAAGTCATTGAAAGCCGAACATCAAATTAATCACCTCAGATAATCCTTTGATGTATTGAAAAGGAACGATATGAAATTAAATCCTATGAAATGTGTATTTGCTATCTCGTCTAGAAAAAAATTAGATTATGTCATCACTCAATGGGGGATAGAAGCCAACCTAGACAAAATCTGTTCAGTCATCAATATCCCATCTCCAAAAACAAAGAAGGAGATGCAAAAATTGACTAGGCGAATAGCAGCATTGAATCACTTCATCTCTTGATCATCATAACAGAGCCATCTATTCTTCAACGTCCTCAAGAAGAACACAAACGTCTAATGGACTGACGAATGTGAAAAAGATCTACAACAATTTAGTGAACATGATATCAATTTCTAGCCTCGAACAACCATCAAATCCAAAGTAATAGCTGATTTTATTGCTGAATTTATCCCTAACCCATTAATTGAGGCAGAAAAAGAATTTATGTTACCACAAGGAAAACAAGAGTCCGAGCCATGGCATGTTCAAATTGATGGATCTAGCAACATGAAAGGGAGCGGACTGCGGCTAGTGCTAACTTCACCACACGGAGACAAAATTGAAAAGGCCACCAGGAGCGAATTCAAAGTGACAAATAATAAGGCTAAATATGAAGCCTTGATAGTAGGGTTGAAGTTGGCAATAAAAATGAAGATAAAAAAAGATTTACATCCACAGTAACTCCCAGCTAATCGTCAATCATATACAAGGAAAATACCAAGCCAGAGACTTGAAAATGACCCCATATCTAAAAGTAGTAAAAGAGTTGTTGTCCCAATTCGACGAGATGGAAATCAAGCAAATCCCAAGAGAAGAGAACTGCCATATAGATGCACTCACAAACCTAGAATCATTCGTACAAACAAAAAACCAAAAATGATTCAACTTGTATTCTTAAAATGGCTCGTTGTATAGAAAACCAACGAACAAGAAGTTTTCGAGATCACACATAAGGTAACCTAGATCACTCCTTTATTTGATTATATTCATAACGGTTTATTACCAAATGATAAGAATGAAGCAAGAAAGATAAAATCAAAGGAAACCATGTTCACCATAATTGACAGAAAGCTTTTCAAGAGATCACACTCCGGACCCTACCTAGTCTGTATCACTCTGGAAAAAGTTCCGAATGTTTTCACTGAGCTTCATGAAGAAGAATGCGGAAAACACTCGAGGACATGGAGTTTGGCTCATAAAGTTTTGATAGCTGGATATTACTAGCTGACAATGCGAGCAAACTCTAAAGAGTAATGCGAAAATGCGAGAAATGCCAATGATTCGGGCCCATTGCCAAACAGCCACCATAACTGATAACAGCCATATATGCGCCTTGGCAATTCATGAAATGGCGGATGGATATTGTGGGGAAAATACTGACTGCACTAGGACAAAGAATTTACATGTTAGTGCTGACTAATTAATTCACCAAATAGGTCAATGCTGAAGCATTACACCTAGTCCGCAACACTGAGGTAACAAATTTCATATGGAAAAACATTATTTGCAGGTTCTGAGTTTGATATAAAATATCACAAACAACGGTTCACAATTCATAAGTCATGGGTTCCATGACTTCTACGCTGAGTAGAATATCAAATTGCAATTTGTGACTCGAAGACATCCCTAGTCAAATGGACATAATGAGTCAACCAATAAGATCATAGTCAGTACATTGAAAAAGAGGCTTGAGAAATCAAAGGGGTAACGGGCATATGAGTTTCATGGAGTACTGTGGTCCTACAGAATAATTGTCAAGACCTCAACTAGAGAAACACGTTTTTCACTTGCATATAGCTCAGAAGCAGTAATTATGGTCAAGACAAGTGTCCCTACATCCAGATACCAATTTGCTTTTGAAGAATCCAATGACCAGCATTGTAAACACGAGTTAGATACGCTCAACCAAAAAAGAGAATTGGCTTCCGTACGAACTGCGACATATAAGTAGAAGGTAGCAAGGTTCTATAATAAAGGCATTTGGACGAGAACGTTTTAGGTGGATAGCTGGGTACTGCACAAGGTTTTCCAGAATACAAAAGAAGATGGTGTTGGAAAGCTCGGACCAAACTCGAAAGGACCCTACAAAATCACAGAAGTACTCAGAAATAGGGCTTACTGACTACAAACTCCGGACGAATGAAATATCAGCAACTGTTGGAATGCCACGCATTAACAATAGTATCGTTTTTGAAGCCCCTTTATCTCTTATTTTTCATTGCCTTATTTTGAATTTTTCCATTCAACACCACTCGTGAAAAATCAACTCACTCAGAGCAAAATCAACTCCATCAATCCACACAGAAAAAAAAGGTAAAACATCCAAGGTATGTCTTAACCCTTCTCATAAGGGAATCATTAAAGAAAGAATGGCTTGGATCATCCACAGTATAAACAAAACACCCTTCTCAAGTATTACCATTCAATGCAAATTCATATACTGCAAATTGCTTTCACAATGACTTGTTTCCTGAAGTTTGACTTCAACCCAAAAGGTTAGTCGAACTCTAGAAGAAAACCTTGGGACACAGGTACAAAAGGCTCCGACTCTCAAGTCAACCTAATCAAGCTGCACAAATGAAATTGTTCAAGAATTGTCACGAAAAGATCAAGAAAATAATCCAATTGAATCCATTTAGCTTCATTTGCATTAGGGGGGAAAGACGGACTTACCACTTCATAATGCAAAAACCAAAATTCCTTGTGGAACCAACGAAATTTGAGCAAACTTTTCTCCATTGGAGTGAAACAGTAAGTCATACCCATCAGTAGTTCTCCTTCTCAAAAATGTTGATTTACGATGTATACTTTTAATTTCAATATTTCATTCAGATTTACATTTAATTTACTCAAAAAAATTCCTATTTTCCACCCAGATTAGTTCTTTCATCAATTCAAATACTTTCCAAACATCTGAAATTTTCTAAGTCTTCACTCATTTATTTCCCAAATATTCTCCAATTATTTTTATTTCAAAAGTTTGAAAAATATTCACTGGTTTACTTCCCAAATATTCTTCGAGTATTTTATTTTCTAAATAATCTCTAAATATCTTTAAAAGAGTTATCTTTTTTGATGTTTACACGATTTCTAAAAGTACTTCAAGGAATTTGCACTTAATAATTCTTCACTCACCACTTTATTTAAACTATATGCAATTCAGACTTCCCTTACTCAAACTATCTATTTAGAACTTTGTGGAAAGTTTACCTTCATTCATGCTAACATGCCATCTTCGAACAAAGTAATCTTAGTTTTCCATAGCAAACTAAACATAATTTTTTTCACAACAATATTTCATCAGTATTGCATGACTTAAACAAAAGATCACAATTCATAAGCATGTCTTAAAAACAGTCTTAAACATATTTTCAAAGAAAAATTAAAAAGCAAGTAAAGTCACACCTCAACATTGACCACCTATTGGTTGACAAGCTTCTCATTTCCGTGCGGGTCAGTAGTAGCCTTCTGTCCGATAAGTTTTGCTTCCTTGGATACTGGGTGGGGAAAATGTGAAGTTCCCCACATGGCGTAATTTCACAGGTTAAAAGGGAAAAGGCGCCGAAGGATGATACAAAGCGTACTGAAGGAGGAGGATATGAAGCGTACCAAAGGAGGAGGAGGATACGAAGCGTACCGAAGAAAGAAGATACGAAGTGTATCGAAGGAGGAGGATTGAGGGGTGATCATCCTGGAGGATCAAAGGATGGTCATCCCGGAGGATCGAAAGATAGTCATCCTGGAGGATTGAAGGATCTTCATCCCGGAGGATCTTTGCCCCGAAGGATAGTTTCCGAAGGATGAAATATAATTCAATTTGCCTATAAATAAGAGATGCTTGTAATCATTGAGGGACAACTTTTCATTTGGAGAGAAATCTTTAGAGTTCTTAGAGAGAGAATACTTTTTGTGAGTTTCTTTCTTCGACAGTTATAGAATAGTTAAGTGATTGTATTTTCGATCCATTTGTTTAGTAATTGAAAGAGAATTATTGTTTGTGAAGATTTTTGCACGAACAGATACCTCCTCAACATCCTCATTAATAATGCGTTGCATGTCCTCCCATACTTTATGAGGATCCTAGGTCTCCATTTTCTCATCCAAATACTCCTACATAATTTTCGCATGGACCTTGACAAAAGTATCCTACTCCATATTTTCATTCACGTCAACCAGGCAGTCGACTTCCTCATTTGTGACTGCCAATTTCCGCATAGATTCCTCCTTGTCTTTGGCTGTCAACTTCCCCGTAAAGTCGAGCCAGGTCTTGTCAAGTTTTGAGAGGTCGTCTTGCTCGGACTTGAGCTTGTTACATTCATCTATCAACTCCCTGTTTGACTTCACCGTATCATTTAAGCGGCTGACTAGCTCAACATTGCTTTGCTTCAAAAACATCAAGGAACTCTTGGCCTACAAAATAATGAGAGGTTAGAACTGAAATTTCCATTCTAAGAATATTAAAAAATGTTTATACTTACCAATAATACAGATTTAGTCCCTTCGTCGGCCGCAACATGAACTCCAAAACCTTTTTAGCTATCTGTAACCTTCTGATGAGATTGCTCAACCATAGCAAAGCACGACATCAGAGGGCTTCTAGATGGAAGAATCAGTGCCTCACTCTCCTCGGTATCCATGTTGATGGTCAAAACCTTCGTTTGGCGCTTCTTAGGCAGGTAGGATTCGTCGACCATCTCCTTACGCGAACCCTTTGAGGTTGACCTAGCAGAATACGGGGTAACAGGTAGATTCTGCGTCTTCTTGCTCTTCATGGCTGCCTCTACTTTCTTCTTTGCAGCCCTCTGTGCGATCACTTCCTTGTTGTTCACCTTCATCGCATTATTATCCACAAGTAGTTATTCAAGGTTTTGTTCGGGCAAAGTCAAAGGTGAGAAAACGTGCTCGAACTATGGATAAAGAGTCTCAAGAGCGTGATGAAAGACAAGAATCTTGGTGGAAAGAATACCTTGCCTATCATAGAACCTCATTTTCAAAAGTTCATATAGACAGAGCAAATTCTTGTACGTGGGGTTCTTCGACTAGATGAGCAGAATTTTTTGAGTTCGGTCTACCGACTCAACTGTACTATCCACTAGCATGGACCCTACATAGAAAAAAGACTTAGTTTTAGTGAAAAATAGAGTTCTAAAAAACAATAAAGACATGAAGGGTTACCTGCAATACTCTACTTGGACGGAATGGCCGATTCACCCTCTTCGCCGAGTAAATACTTTGAACATATGAAGTAGTATTTCGACTTCCAATTTTTATTGCATGTAGCAAGCTTTGTGACTAAGTGCTCCTTCTTCTTTTGCAAAACAAATCCATAATGGTTGCTATCAGTATCATGCTCCTTCAAATAGTAATTGTGCAACAGATCGGCCAGCTCAAAATTCATCTCCAGCGGGCTACTCGAGACGAAAACACCTATGAGAATGTGCAAGGCATTTGGAATCAGCTGGCTTAGGGTGATACCAAAATGAACTAGTACCAATCTGATAAGCTTAGAAAAGGGGAACGTAAAACCAATTCTAAACAGAATCTTGTAGAAACAGAAAAAAATTAGGGACAGCCCAGTTGGTTTTCCCCATAGCCAAAGCGGTCGTACTCATCCAGAATGAGGTACTAAGTCCGAACCGTTATGATATTAATTTCACTCATTGTGGCCTTCAGATTAAAAAAAAAAAAAAGAAGGCTTGTCGGTCTCGAACTTTCGGTGCAACTTGCTTCTGGGGCTTCCTCCTCGACTTTTGTTCCACTTGGACGAGCCACTGGAACCTCTTCGGGAACAATGGAAGGATCTTCAATAGGTAGCGTGAAAACAACCCTTGATTTCTATAATGAGATATCACTGACCCGCGAAGGAGAAATTCCTCTCTCTTCAACATGCATATCCATCCAATCTTTATCACGGAAACCCATAGGAGGGATGAATCCAATAGTCTCCATTACACTATTCGGACATATAAAACTATACCCAGATATTCAATTCAAAGGTAAAAAATTATGAGTTCCTATAGCCTAAGCCTAATTTCAACTGAGAAAATACTCTCTTTAGACAAAAAGATTCATGAAACATTTTTATTTTGCCTAGAACATCATAAAATAGTACCCTAGTCTACCAATGTATGCATCGAAACTTCCGAACCAGCAACTCAAAATTAGAACACTTCAGACCCTATTTCCCATGGTAGATGGTTTAAGTAAAAACTAACCCATAAAAACTTCTATTCTTGAAATCCATTTCAAAAAGAAAAGAAACACAAAAATTTCCTAATCCTAATTTGCTCCTTTCCAAACTCATTAACAAAGCAAATAAGAGTTAAATGGCAGAGAACTAACCTATTAGTATAGACTCACAGCCGAGTTAACTAGAAAAAATGCAGGAATCCCTTCGAAAGACTTGAGATTGCAAAAAACGAGAGAGAAATTGAGGAAGACGAAGAAGAAGATGAAGAGAAAATAAAGAAGAGAATGGGTTTTGTGGACTTTTAACCTTCTGCCTAAGTAAAGGGACACACGTTAGTCATCAAAAAGACCTTCGTGATTCCCAATACGGTGAGTCTGTTCAAATTCAACGGTCTACAAATAGCCAAGTGTACAAGATGCCTCTCACACCTAAATGATTCGAGCAACATTTCCCGCCAAAGAAATTTTACACGATCCGAACGTCTAAGGCAGTTTACAAAGGTCCGTCTGGAACAGGCTAACACTACACATTCCATCCCCTGTCTCAAAGTAAAATTGAGTCGGAAGATGGGAGGCTAACTGTTGGGGTCAAAATCTCCCTTGGGCCCAAAGAGGACCAATTTCCTAGTCCAGTTTGTACATCCGAAGGCCTATCGAAAATAGTGTCATAACATTCAAATGGCAGAAACACCATTCGCGCTTTGACCAACTTTCGTTGCAACAAACCAAGAACAAGGCACAATTGTTTCTACTCCACATCAATGTAACTGACGGAAATAGACCAAAATGATCGGGGTGGACTCTGAGTCCACAATGTTCATATCCGGAGCAATAAATATCCCATTCGGAAAGAGAAAAAGGTCATTGGAAACTATTACACTGAGACTAGGACTTTAATACTCTCTTCTTTGGAAGTCACTATTGTTCTACCTAAGCTCATAGTTCGCCACCTCCATTACACCATCACTCCATCATTACCTATCCATTCCTTTACCACCAAACACCAATAATCCATCATCCTGACTATCTTTTCTCCCAATTTCGAGTTATCAAAGTGTTTTAGGTTGGAAACCCATTGTTGCGGGCTACTGGTCCAAAGAGTTACTTGATTAGTCATATGATAGCTATAACAATGCCGCCATACTAGATAACTCAAACCACCATTACTTCTCCGCACGGAACTTACTCATAAAGACGGTATCCATATCATATTCTGAACGAACTAAATCATTAATTGACATTTATCTCTTCCTAAACTCTCATTTCTGTACTTTCTTTTATTATATTATTTTTTATCATATCTCATTCTAACTTGAGTTCAGAGTGCATTTGACTGGCACAACACCAGTGTCAAGGTACTTCTGCTCATTTTCTTTTGATTTCAAGTCTCTGATGCCCCTTTTTTTCAAGGGTTAGTGGCTTATATGGCCCACCAAACAAATAAAATAAAGCCCGTAACCTCAAAAAACTTCTATTGCACATATAACTCTTTAAATCAAATAATAATTAAAAAAAATAAAAAATCTTTCAATTCATTCATTCTCTGAAGCTTCATCGACAACCATGGCTCAAGGCCACCCTTGGCCTAGCTGGTGCCAACTGCTTTCTTAGAGGCCAAGCAAGTGGACGGCAGCACACCATGGAAGATTTGGACAACCGACTTCGTCGGCTTAGTCGTTGCAGT
>WUAT03056321.1:0-13564 GCA_010015005.3 Ulmus americana
CAATTCCCAATTACAAACTTAAACACCCAGAAATCACCTTGTTCTACTAAAGATGAAGTCTTTAATAATGTAAAAAACAGAGCTTTCATGATCTTTCAAGTAGACAAAATAGAAACAAAAGTTTTAAGAAAACTTAATCAACAAAATCAGAAACCCACAAACAAATCCTCAAATTCAAAAGATTCAAAAACTATTCATTCCACATAATAATCAAACACCAAAACCCTTTTGATTTTACATCAAAACCCCAATTATCATTGTACCTAGAAACCCTAATTTTAAGAAATTATGAAAAACAGAGCAATTGAGAAAACCAAAATAGCAACCCAGAGCTCCCTCCCAGCAACCAGAGCAAGTATGAGAAATCAACTTCTAAAAAGGAAAAAAAAAAACTGAATCTTTACCAAATAGAATGACCGAGATTCGATCAAATTTAGCAAAAAACACAATTTGAAACAAAATAGTGATCTAAGGAAAGGAAAGCGTATTTATTGGAGATTTCCATGGGAGAGCGTAGAGAGAGAAAGGAAATGAAAGGAAAGGGCTTGTGTTGTAAGATTTTCTTTGGGAGAAACAAAAGCGAGGGAGCTTTTTTAATGACATGCATTTGAGGCAGAGAGTGACCACAATTTTGAATCAAAAAAATATCCACAACTCATGATTCATCATAACATCCCAAAAATCAAACATCAATAATGAAGAATGATGAAGAGTATACCTTTGCTAAGTCGCCATCTCTGCTGCAACTCGCTGTCGCCAGTGAAAAGGGTCGGTCGCAAAGGTACGAAAATCTCTGCCTCTCTACGAACTGAGGAGGTAGGTTTGCTCAGTGGAGAAATTAAAATGAAAGGTTAGGCTAATATTGTGTTTTTTGGGATGATAACTGAAAAAATAATGTTTCAGTATATTGAAGGGAACGATGGCGCAAATATTTGGGGTAAATACAACAATGTCTCCAAAACAGGTAATTTTAACATACCAATTTAAGTCACTTTATACAACGGATTCACAAAACAACATGTGGTATAAAAAATATCCACAAATACAATAGATTTTAATAAAATAATTCGTATTAATTTCATAATAAAAACAACATCAAAAATATAGACGTATTTTTAAATACGAAATTTGGAATTTTACCAACATCTATGGTTTTTGAACAAAACACAACATTTTTCGAAATAAATGTGGTTTTAAAAAAAAAAACAAACGTTGTTTTATACCGTTTTTCTTGTAGTGAAACCCTAAATAGCTAACTAAAAAATAATAAATAAATATGTCTATCTTGTTTTCATATAATAAAAAAAATCATAAAAAATCTTCAGCAATTATTATTATTATTATTATTATTTTTTATCATTTTTATTTTTAAAAATGGCTAAACATAATATGACTCGGAGCTGGTAGAGAAGTAACAATAGGTTTGAAACCATAACTAGGGTGAGGAAGAACCCCTTCTAGTTGTACCATTATGTACTACACAAAATAATCCTTTACAAAGCGGCACATAGGTAGCAGTTCATTAAAACAACCATTGAAAAGGAGAATAAGTGGCAGCTCTAAGAGAAAACTACTACCTAAAGTTTAAGTAAATACGGATGTGCATTTTCAGACTTTTAGTGGCGGTTTAGCTTAAAAACTGCCACTTAATATTTTAAATATAGGTGGCGGTTTGTGAATAAAATCGCCACTGAATTTAGCTTAAGTACTCACGTGACATGCACGAGACTTTAGGTTGCGTTTCTATGAATGAACCACCACCTAAAGTCCTTTCATCTTCAACCCCCCTGCAAAAACTCATTTCTTCCCAAAAACTCTCCTTAAGCTTCCTCTGTCATTTTTGCTCCATTTTTCTGACCAAACTTCGTCATTTTTCTTCAAAAATACATCCATTTGAAAGGAAAAAGCTTAAACATGATTTTGGTATGTTTTAATACATTTTGTAGTATTAGTATTAGAAATTTAGGATTGTTTTTATGATTTTGTAAATTTTTTGGATTCTTGCAATGTTTTAGATTGTTTGAATTTGAGAATGTTAATTTACACTATTTGGAATGGTGATGTTAATTTGTTAGTTTTGGATTATTTTGGAAATTTAGGTTATTAGTATGAAATTCATTGAATTTATTTATGAATTGTAGAAAAATGGTTGATGAAAAACATATTAGTGGGAGGGGAGAAAAGTTGGATAATATTGATGAGCAGGAAGCTGAACAGTCCAATCACGATGATGCCATGTTGCCTTCTAGGAGGGGTGGGACCAAAAGTCCTACCCAAATTTCTAATTTAGTGAGGCTTTGGGCCCAAGGATGCCGGGTGGTTGTCACCTTCAATGAATAAGGCATACCAATTGGTGGAGATGGCCGACACTTTTTTTTTTAAAGGGCGTTAGTGTAGAGCCACTTACCGGTGGATATCCCAGACTGGTCTCAAGTCCTTATAGAGATGAATGATCAACTTGGGGCTGAGGTCTTGGTAAGTAATAATCTACCTTATGTTTTGATTGTATCTATCAATGTTGTGTAAATTTTTTTTGTTGACTAATTTGTTTTGTTGGTTTGTGCATTGTAGTCTATATACACCATTGAAGAGTGGCGGAAGAAACATCTAATCTCTCGAATGTCCATATACTGGAAGAACTTCAAGTCCTTCCACCTAGGGCGGGATAATGTAAACAAGGGGAAGATTGACTTCCTAGTTACTGAGTATAGCAATATCATTGCAGAAGACATCTGGAAACGTTTTGTGCAAAGACATTTACTAGATAACAAGCAAAAGAAGATATGGGTATGTAATAAGAGGCACAAATTGATGAATTTATACCGCCACTTCTGTGGTCCTACGGGCTACAAAGGGGCGGTAGTCAAACTTTTAAGTATATATTACATCTAAAATTACAATTATCTTTAAAACTTTATGTTAGTATGCTAACTTTCATTTTGTGTTTTTCTATCAGCAAAAAAAATAAAAAATAAAAAATAAAAAATAAAAATAAAAATAAAAAGGTTATATGACGCCTATCCCATGAAGCAAGCTTTGGATAAAAGTTTGCAAGGACAAGAAAGGTAACTTCAGGGATAAAGCTACCAAGAAGATCATCGATAGAGTCAATGAATTAGCTGAAAAAAGCAATTCAGGGGGAGATTACCCCTAGCGGCTGTAATGACATCTTGACAATGGCGCTAGTTATGGATGAGCACCAGGAGCGTGTTAGGGCGGGCTCATGGGCTGCCACTTGGCATTCCACATGCAATGAGCCTTCACCCTCACATAAGGATCAACTATATATGGTCTGAGATGGAGCATTTCAAGACTATGTATGAGTATGAGGACCTTAGCTAGAAAATGAAATGGAAGGAATATGAAATGGCAGCATGTGCCTTTCAAATGATGCCAACTTTGATGAGCCCAAATGTTGGTAATGGGAGATCTTCCTACAATTCCTCTAAGGCTCCTGAGTATGCCACGCCATAGCCAAACTCCAATGTTTGTGAGTTAACTTTTAAAACTTAATTATTATGTTAAATTCTATTTTATGTGCTTTAAAGCTAACAATTTTTTATTTTTTTTGGTTTAGGGGGTGTTGTACAATTTGATGTATGAGTCTGTAAACCATATTGTCACATTTGGACGATGATATGGAGAGAGTGGAATCATTATGATTCACACTCAGGAATATAGGGATGGGATAGCTCGTGTCTCCTTTGATAGGGTTATCATTGCCAGATAGCCTACTGCCACACCCAAAAAAGGAGTTTAAGATGGTTGACCAGGTTATAGGTGTGTTTCTACCTTGGCATGTACAGTGGATCCTTCCTTCTTCGAAGATAGAACATGTAATTTTTTATTTTAACTTAATATGTGTTATTAATATTTACTACAATTATGCTTTGTAGGTTACGTTCAAGAAGACTTCGAAGGGATCCACTAATACTTTGAAGAATAGAGGTGTAGCAGAGAAGGGAAAATCGAAAGCCACCTCGTTGGGCGGTAGCCTAAAATGGCTCAATACCATTTTGGTTGTCACCTACTTATTTAGTAAGGAAAGAGTAATCATATTCGATATGAGCCACGAAGTAGTAGGACATCCTCACACTATTTCGTTGAATAAGGAAGATATCGTCTAATTTTCAAGGATGGAGGAGATTTTAGCAAACTTTATATATGTATATATATTTGTCAAGTAATAACTTGGTACACATGGTGATTTCACATTTTTTTTTTGTTTTCTAATATTGTTTAGGATTGACATTGTAGGTACTTACACGAAACATTTGGAGAAGAAGGTTTGTCTTTCTCCTTTTTATGTCCACATTGTTTGGCGTTCAATGAGAATAGCATCAAGGACAAAACAAGTTATGTATTGAATGTAATCAAAGAGGTGAACGCCAAGTGCTTATACATAGTGCCATACAATTATAGGTAAGTGTAGCTATAATAATCGATATTGACAACTCTTGTTAATTTAAATTAATCAATATTTTTCTCTTATAGGAATCATTGGGTCCTCATAGTCCTTGATCCATTCAAGGAAGGGTATTGGTGGCTCAATCCCTTGTGCCAAAGAGCTCCGGATGAACACATTAAATTTGTCATCAACATGTAACTAATAATTTAATTGTGGCATTTAATTGCATATATTTATCATTACTAATGAATAATCTGTGTAGGGGATTATTTCTAAAATTGAATTTCTTGTGGTATGTTGGAGCCACCGGCAATCTATTTGACCTGTGAGACAGAGAATCAGATGATGATCGTGAAGTCCTTGACATCGGGGGGGTGCTGGCCAAAGGAACTCTGACTGTCAAGTCAGTATATAGATCATAGGAAGGACCTGTGAGGGTGCAAAGTGATATCAAAGAGATATTAGGGAACAAAAAAAGATGTTACCGTGACCGGGAGTCTATGGCACATCGGTGGCTGTAGGCAAGGCGGGCTTAGCACTACGGCGGTGTGAGGGAACCCAAGAGTCAGGTGAGAGCTTCTTGGTAGGAGAAGGGAGACGTAGAGTCTCAAGTAGGAGTTGAGAAGAAAGAAAGAGGACCAGATAGAGATGATTCAACGTAGTCCAAAAGTTTGAGAGTGTCTAGTGAAAGATAGATCCAAGGAGTCCCCCAAGGGTTGTGCTCTTTTGGGTACTTATAGATGCTGAGAGGGAGATCAAGAGTCTCATAATGGAGAGTTATGGGGACCATTGGGTTATAAGGAGTTACAAAGCTAATGGCCATAATGGAGCATTCAAGGCCATGATGTGCTCTCAATGTCATGTAACTCCCATGGAAAGTTACATGGTCAGATCTAGGAAAGTCAAGAGACTTAATAGGAACTGACTGTATCTATGGACCGACCCACTCTATAAGATGCCTCGACCCTAGGGTTAACTCGACCCGTAGAGTGTGACTCGTGCCATAAGGTATGACCTGACTCGTAGGATGACTTGGGCCTGTGGGGCTTAATGTACCGTAGGATGGGCTGACCTATGGATTGGGCTAACTCATAGAGCGAGTAACTCATAAGTGGTCCATCTAAGCAAAATGGGCCTTCCATGAGATAGGCTATGAATGATACTGAAGCTTAAGCCGTATGGGCTTCCATTGTAGGCCCCGATGTGGACCTTACAAACAGGTCGTCATGCTGAACCACGTGGTGGGCCGTGACGGTGAACCCTAATCGTAAAATGACGTGGCAAGTTGCCAGCTGTCCCTGCTAAAGGGATAAAATAGAAAATATGAAATTTGGCCTAAACAAAAACTTTATTTCTTTGATGTCTAATTTTGACCAGAAATTAAATATTGAATAATATTTTTAATTCTAATCTTTTTTATTTATTGATTTAAAAAAATAATCCAGTTTTTAATCTTTGACTCAGAAATCTTCACGAGACCTATTTTGTGGAAAAATTTGTCATCCCTCCGGACCCTCCCTACTAGGAAACTACTCTTTAGCTTTTGTCAAAATTTGGATCACATACATTTAGTTTCCAAAACTTTTGTGAGAGCAGTCAGAGTTTGATGCAAGGCCAAGGTTGTGCCACGTGTCGAATAAGTCCACGTCAGATTTTGGCGCCAAATTTGGTGGCGTGGCCCACCAGATTATGGACAAGGGGGCCGCCGGCTGGTGGTCATTAGATTTATGAGATTCCATTTTCAAAACAGTTACAAAAGTCTACTTTATTAATTACTTCTTAATTATTATTTTTCTTTGTTGACAAAGGAAGTTTCCAGTTCAGAAAAAAAAAAAAAAAAAGGAAGTTTCCACTTGTTGGGCCCCATAAGGGCCTTATACAATGTGGGCCCTTAAAATGACAAACATATATCAACCCATCATTTTTTTTAAAAACAGGTGCAGCCTATTGTTTTTCCAAATTAATGTGATTTATCTACACCATATTTTGAACTTTAAAAATATTTGGTTATATTGTTTGAGATTATTCAAATTTTAAAAATAGTTGCTATAATATTATTATTTAATAGACTAATATATACGATGATATGAATGTTACTACAGTTTAGAGACCAAACCAATCCAATTTGAACTAATTAAAAAGTTGAAAAAAAGGGGTAACCAATCGTAAAATTGAATTATTATTATTATTATTATTTTTCATATTTGATTATCGGCAAATTATCTTTATTTTTAAATTTCATAAAATAAAACTACTCCTTACTTGCCCTAGTTTTTACTCTGGTACATCAGAAGCTTCGTCCCCTTCCAATGGCTGCTCATTAGTCACCCGGTATGATGATCAATCTTTTTCTATTATTATTGAATATCTCTGCATATTTTTCAGATTATTTATATATACTTATTTCATCTATATTTTTTCAATCAAATCATATTTTTCTATCACTTTTAGTATGTTACACTTTAATGTGGTATGAATATCTTCTTTATAGAAAATTTACTATGTATTGTTCTAGCATATTAGAAAATATCATACTAAAAAATCGTTGAAAAATATACGATATATATTTATTTACCTCAAATTGATCTTGTTCTATGAAATATTAACCTTTATGTACCTGTTTGATTGCTTAGGTTACAAAATGTCAGAAACTGATGGGGAAGTTCAAAATCAAAGGAGATTATTTGAGTGTGAAAAGATTATATTTGAACTTCTTCCACATGACATTGTTCTTGAAATTGTTTTAACTCTATCAACGCGATCGCTAATGCGATTGAAGTGCACTTGTAGTTTCTTTCACAAATTTCTGAGTGATCCTATGTTTATAGATTTGCATTTAGCTCGAGAAAGGAAATATCCTGGTTTTATATGTCAGTGTCCGGGGAGGAATGAGAAAAAGTTATTTCTAGCGAAAAAGGGCGCAACTGGTTATTCGATAAATAAGATTTTCAATGCAGGTTGTATTAAATCTGAAATTATCTCAAGTGGCGGTTTGATGGCATGGTATGATTCGGAACAATGTTGTTTCCATGTTTCGAATCCAATTCTTGGAGAGGAAGTTAAGGTGTCAAGTTTTTCGGATTTTACATCATGGGGATTCGGGTATTGTTCATCTTCTAAGGTGTATAAAATTGTCAAGATTGTTGCAACTGAGCAAGCTGAGTTGGTCTATGGAGGTGAGATATACACAATTGGTGCTGATCAATCATGGAGAAAGTTAGCTCAGGAGATTTCTTGCATCCCAAGTAAGAATTGCAGACTTGTGGAATTTAATGGAACTCTGTTTTGGAAGATCAAGACTTCGTTATGCGCGGATGGTGTCACTATATTGTCATTTGATCTTCGAACTGAAACATTTCTAGCTCTGCCAGGGCCTCCGGATGATGACATTACTACTCCGGAAATATCCAAACTAGTTCTTATGGAAGACACAATTGCATATGTAAGGAAAAAGGAAATTAGTTCGGATATTGAGATATGGATGCTGCGAGACAAAGCAGAGTGGAAATGGATTCAGAAGTTCATCCTTGAGCTTCCCCCTTTAGATCCCACTTTGGTTCATAAAATAACGCCGGTTAATGATCCTTGGTTGCTCAAGGATGCTTTTAATGTTGCTCTCTATTTGCTTACCATTGAGGATGGATATTATAGTAGTGCTGACACCTATAGCTTTAGTCTTAACGATGAAGGCACGGTTGTGATGTTCCGAGATATGGATTATAAGCTCAATGGTCAAAACTTGATGATGTGGTTAAGTTGTTGCGAGTTGTCTGAGTGGCTCGAGTCCTTGGCTCGCCACACTACAAGTTTTGTCTCTCCTTCGAGGATTATGGCTGCACCGAAGACTTCATCTTCGCGTTGAGCAGCTCGTATGCAAATGCAAGGCCTTAGTTGTTTGGTTTCTCTGTTCTTTTCTTCAAGTTTTTGTTTTGTAAAGTTGAAACTTTCATCAAAGTAGTTTTCCATTTCTACATATCTATGCATTTTTTCAATTTCTTCAAGTACATATAACATGAGCTCTTGTTTATTGTATTTAGATATTCAAATAACCCCAAATCCCATTAAGATTTACAGTTAATGAGATATAAATTACATCCATTTATGTAAAAGGCAGCCTAAAAAACCACTTCTGGTTTTTTTTCTTTTTCGATCTTTATAGGCTTGAAGGATAAAAAAACAAAGAAAGATGAAAAAAAAAGAAGGAAAAGAAAGTAAAACATTCACTTATTACAGTTGGTTTTGTAGGGACTTTGCAGGTGAAACAAGAAGGTTTGAGCTAGCTAACTTGCCATCCCTCTGCCCTTCATGACATGCCTCCTAAGACCGGGAATATGAACATTTGTGATGTAATCTTTCCAGTCGATACTCTGCACATCAAACCCGAAATTCCTCTTTTCTTCGTCCGACATAATGTCCATTAGTCTCTGCGTGTTGCTGTTATCAAATCTGCAGAAAAAAAATGATTAATTTCGCGCAACTATAGAGTACTTATCGATCAATTTATCTTCTTAAACGTAGGAGGACATGTTAGCCAAGTGATCATCTCTACCTTCCACCATAAAAAGTATATGGCTCGTAAATGTTAGCCAAGTGCTTGGCTTGCATTTCAAGCTTCTGAAACAACTTCCCTTTCGAGGAATCCATAGATGCCAAACCATTTCGTTGGATGGTATCTCTCCAAAGGTGAGCAGAGAAATCTTCCATTGAGTGGAATAGCTTCATCGAAGGGACTTGAATTGGCCTGCCTTTAGGATCTACACACGGCGAAGTGTTGTAATGTTCATAGAGCAATCTGGCCAGGTCTTCAAAAACTAGAGGGTTTACAACTGATGAAGCTATCTGGTAAACGTTGATGTCCGGCTTTTGGGCCATTCCATGCTTTGCTATGGCTGCCAAGGTTGCATTAACAACCATATCAGCTGGAACCTGCCATTAGTCATGTTAAGAGCAGCAGAGCTATTTAGGGGATTCAAACACAACTATATGTATTTGCTCACCAAACTAGTCCTAGAACTTAGCTAAAAATGTAAACGAATCATACAAAAAAAGTGTGTAAAATTGAATTACCACATCGAGAACCCCATTTGGATCTACTAGAAAACCAGTGAGCTGCCCTTTGCCATAGTACAAGATTATTGGATCCATCATCCTGACAAAAGGGAAAGAGGTTTTAGTTCATAGCTCATGTCGAAGCAAGCGCGTTTTTATATCTCTTTAACTTTCTGAAATTTACCTATTGCCTTCCATCCAGCCCGGAAATGGATCTTTGCAAGTACTTTCAATGACACTTGGTCGGATAATTACAACCGGTATGTCCCCCCTCATACTATCAACCATCATCTCTCCCATGGCCTTGGTGAACACATAAGTATCTTGCCATCCATATGTTTGAGCCCTGTTTATGAGTAAACTCTTGATATATTATCAATCAAAAAGCCGGAAAATAAAACAGAAAAAAAGAACAAGTCCTTTACCTTTCCAAGCCCAACTCTTTCATCTTTTGAGCAACTGCATTGTTTTCGAAGCCTTCTTTCGAGGCCAAAGCCAGCTTTAGTTCATTTTCCACATCAAGTTTGGGAAGAATCCCTGGCTGGTTTTGTGAAATGAAGCTTTCTCCTGCTATTGTTTCGCCAATATGAAACGGCTTCTCCATAACCCTTCCTTGTCTTTGTCCATTCACATAAGCTGTAGAAAATAGGAGAAAGCATCATTTCTCAATTTTTTTAGAGAATTGGTAACATCCCCCTGATATTTAGCTCTGCCTTTTGATTTTACCTGTTGATACTTGCAGGAAGAGCTTAAGCTTCTTGCAATTCTTTGCAAAGCTCATAAGGTGACAAGGTCCTTTTGTATTTATATCCAGAGCAACATCATATCTAAAAACATTAAATCTTGTTAATCCATATATACATGTCTATACACACACACACACACACACATATTGAGGAAAAATAAGCAACTAACCTTTCATCAAAAGTTGTGTTAGCTGCAGAATTGACAATGACATCAACTTCTTTTGAAATCACTTCTGCTAAATCAGCTTCCAACCCAAGATCAGAATCACAGACATTTCCCACCACAGGAACAATTTTGCTCAACATGAAATCTTGAAAAGATATTCCATAAGTTTGCCTCAGACGCTTGAAAAGCTCGGTATGTATAATCTAAGTACACAAAACAATGAATTAAAATGAAATTCTAAGCACCAAAGAATAACCCATCAATAAAAGAAAGAGCATACTTCATTTTTTAATCTTCCCATTGCAGCTTCCTTGTTCTTGGCCTTGATCAAGACATATAACTTACCCACATCAGGCACTGTCCTTATTATCTTTTCTATAAGAACTGGATATTTTAAACAAAACCCAAGTCAGATTAAACAAAACTAGACTTACCCAACAAACAATATACTATATGCATATAAGAAATTATACACATAATGTGTGGAGAAAAAGTGTACCTTTTGCTAGAAACCCAGTGGCACCAGTTATAAAGAAGCTTTTTCCTCTAAGAAACTTTACAATGCCAATGCCATCTTGCGTCTCCACAGAAGTAGACTGAGGTCCCCCATAAGGAACCAAGTCCTTAACTGCAATATTCTCAGCTTGGTTCTTCCCATTTGGAGACAAAACCACTGCAGAACCATGATCAGTCAAAACAGAAGAAATCCCACTTGATTTTATAGCATTACCACCACCTTGGCAATAAACCAAACTCTTTTTCTTCCTCATGAAGCACCTGTCACGCTTCTCGGACACTCTTGCGAGCTTGCTAAGCGCAATTGATGAAGAAGAGCCTAAGAACAAAGCTTCCATACTTTGCCAAATAAAAATGGAGTTAAGAGAAAAAAAAGTTTTTTTTTAAGTGTTTGAGATAAAAAAACAAGTATAGTATGAGAACTTCAGCTAAACACTTCCTGAACAAAAAGGGAAAAAGAAAAGCAAGTAAACTAACTAAACTCTAAATATAAAAGATGGGTTTGGATTGGTTTTGAGGAGAAGGAAAGATGACGAGTGAGAAAAAGTTAAGAAGAAGATGGGGATTAGGTGTGATTAGAATAGTGAGATTTATAGGAGAGTTTTGTGATAAAAAGGCTCTCTTTGTGCTTTTCCATTCTCATAATTCACACTTACCCACCAACGGCTAAGATGGCGGGAACTCTCTTTCTTCTAATCCTTAGATTAGTGTTCTTGGGAGGAGTTGGTTCTTATTTTGTGCCTTTGTTTAAACCATAATTGCCGGTGGAGAAAAAGGGTGTGATGAGAAATAGTTTTGGTGAATTGGGTATTTTTGTTTTTTACTAAAAAAGTTTGAAAGGTAAATACATAGATAACTCTTTAAGGTGTGTCATTTAGTCATTTTTAATATGTTCATTTAGTCATTTGACTAAAATTGACCCAAATTCCAAACTTGTACTTGTCTTCAGTTTAAAAAAAATAATTTAAACATCAAATCTTTTAATGTTATTATTTATTGACATTTCTTATCAAAATTGTGTCTTACTTTTGGTGCACTTTTTTGTCACAAATATAATGCTTAATTTTTTTAAATAGGAGGCTATGTGCAAAATCGGATAAACTAGGGGGGGCATGTAAGCCAATTGGTTTAGCCCTTCAATAAAAGAAACTTTTACATATGCTTCAATCATTATATTATCTATCTTCACTTAAAAATCTATCAACAAAGTTCAAGTATTCTAATATCTAGAACAAAGTAATTAATTAAACACTAAACAACACATATTGTATCAAGGAGAACATAATAAAAATAATCATAAAAAGAGAAGTAAATGAATAGAATTTAAAAAAAATATATAATAGTTTTTTTTAAAAAAAATAATATTTACTTTCAGTTTAGTTTGACTTGAAAATTTAAAAATTGTGTTTCTCGAAATCAAAATGTTGTAATTCAGTTTTCACATAGTTGACATTCGATCAAATTAATTTTAATTTGATTAATTTATTTTGCTTTGACAAACCTCTAATTAGAGTGGAAGAAGCTATATTAGTCATTTTTATCAACTTCACTTCTCATGAGAATTACATGTTGTTCCATGAGGAATATTTGACCACTTGGTCTTTATTATAAGTGATTTTGACCGATTAGGTAGAAAATTTCAAGATGTTGAGGAAGGCCTTTTTTTACTAATTTTTATTGTTTGAGTTTAAATGTTTATTAGCCATTTGCAAAAGAAAAAAGAAATATTGCAATCAAAATAGAGTAGGTAGGGATGCAATAGTAAATTTTAAATGAAACTTACATGTTGTTTCATAAGCAATATTTGAATGCCTAGACCTTATTTGGATATCTTAATCAATAAATATAATTTTCTTATAAAAAATAAAAAAAAACAAATAGAATCTAGAAACTTCTTGACAGATTACATATAAACCTTTAAACTTTTGAGGAAGGTATGAAACCTTTAAATTTTTGTTGAAGACACATCTTATTGTAATTGGGAAGCTCTCCCATTAAAACACCTTTCAAATGTGGGGGAACTACAGGAATGCCCCTAAAATGAGGCATCAAAACATTTATACCACTGTTTTACATTCATTATAAATGTGCAAATTTTTTATTTATTTTTTATTTTATCTATTTTGTTCCTTCATAAAATTATAAATTACAAATTATAAAGAAATTTAAAGACTAAAATAGATAACTTTGAAAATATATATATATAAAACACGTATTTTACAACAAAAAAAAAAATAAATACAAATGAAATAATTTTAAAACAAATGTGCAAATGTAATGGTAATTTCCTCGAATTGAATTATAATGTGAGAGGTAGGCCCATAAACTAATTAAAAGAGTACAATATTTATCCCGTCCAAAAAAGTACAATATTTATAAATATAACAATTAATTAGCTAGGCCATGTCACATGGCAAACAAAGTGACCATTCCCTTTACCCTCCTCTTTGAATTTTGGGCGGGCCTAATTAGTCTTATTATTTATGGTGAGTCAACGTAGTACTAGAGTTATTCAAAATATTTAATTTAATCGGATATTTTATTGATTCTATATAATTCAATTCATTTGAAATTAAATAAAATATCTTATTTAATTGAATTATGAGAAGGGGGAGTTCTAAAATGGGTTTTAGGCCCCCTTCAAATTTGCTTTAATTCCTTTTTTGAAAGAAAATCGTG
>WUAT03056431.1:0-13562 GCA_010015005.3 Ulmus americana
TAAGTCAAGAAAGGAAGCAAATAACGATATTCACCCCTATTGTCATATTATAAACACTTAATCTGCTTGTTAAACTTATTCTCAACAAGGACTTTGAACTGTTTGAAAGTAGGTAAAGCCTGGTCTTTTGTTTGTAAAGGAAAGAACCATGTGAATCGAGAAAAGTCATCAACAAAAAGAATGAAATTACTTGAACCAGATGTGGACTTGATAGGAGCAAGATCCCAAATATCAGTATGAATCAAGTTTAAGATGTTAGAAGCATGAGAAGAAGAAAGTTTTAAAGGTAAGCGATAACTTTTAGCCAATTGGGAAGAAGAACAAACAGTATCAATATTGCTTGTACGAGAAAGATTACATTCTGAGAGTTTTCTATTGACAATTTCAGAATTGGCACGGCCTAGTCTACAATGCCATAACTCAACCTTATATACAACAAAAGTAAAAGCTGATACAAAGTTCTTGACACACTATGCACAGAATTGGAAATAGGAAATCTATACAGGCCATTCTCAAGCTTGCATTGAGCTAGAACCCTCTACGTAAGTTGATCCTTCACAAAGAAAGAGTTAGGATAAAAATCAATAAAGACCTTGTTATCTAAACATGATTTAACCACACTAATCAAATTGGTAGATATGAAAGGAGCATGATAGACTTTCTGAAGTTTAAAAGGATAAGAATTAGAAATTAAGAGTTTAGAACCAGCCGAGGAAATATGAAGTTTCCTACAATTACCAATAGTGACAAGCTCAGATCCTATGTAAGGTGTAACATTGTTAAAAGTACCAGCAGTTTGTGTCAAATGGTGGCTATTTCCTAAGTCCAAATACCAAACATTAGTTCCCATTATGCTTGGTGAAGCAACTATAGCTAATACAGTCCCTTGTGGACTACTAGTAGTAATATTTCCCTCAACCTGACCTCCTTAAAAGGAAATGTCAAATCGATGATAGCAAGTATGGACAATATGTTCAAACTTACCACACAATTGACACTCAGGTTTATTGTTTGAGTTGAAGCTACTATTGCCTCTTACTCCTTGTCTATTATGACCACCTTTGCTGCGACCACGACCATTAGAATTCTGAAAACTACTTCCTTGGCCTGAGTATGACCTTGACCTCCATTATATCTCTTACTCCTCTACCTCTGTTATGAGAAGAAGCAAAGTTCACAGTCATCATTGATGTTTCTGCAATAGAATTTTGTTACTCCAATCGATACTCAAAAGAGAGAAAGCTGAAGTCATGATAAAAGGCCCCAGTCTCGGAAGAGATGCAGCATTAAGAGTTATTCGTAGAAGTGGTATTCTATTAAGTTTCATATGCATGCTTTGAGCAGTCTCAAGATAAACTCTATCATCTCTAGTATTGATCATAGTCATGGAGGCATTGTAATATGCTCCAAGACCTCTAAAGAGGTTCATGATATGATCTTGCTTAGAAATTGGTTCTCCAATGGGGGCAAGGCTATTTGTAATTCCTTTGATCTTCATCAAATAGTTAAGCATTGATATCGAGCCTTTCTCTATAGTTTGCAACTCAAGACGAAGTTGCATAACCCTAGCTCGTGAAGAAGAAGCAAATGTCTTCTCAAGCGCTATCCAAGCATAATGAGAAGTCAAATGTCCAATGATTTGTACCATTATCTCTGGAGTGAGAGAAGAATATATCTAGCTTAGGATCATCCTAACTTGATGCCTCTAAGCATCAAATTCTGGATTAATCGATCTAGTGCTCAGAGTTCGAGAAGGACAAACAAATTTTCCTTCTACGTAATCTTCGAAACCATTCACAAAGACGACATTATCCATCCGTGATTCCACAAAACATAATTCGAACGATCCCACTTGACTAGAATAGAGTAATTGATCATTTGTGAAGTAGAACATATGAGACACTCGCTCCTAGAGTCAATGAAGAAGAAGTCGAAGATAAAGTCATGTTGAGATCGCAAGAAAGCTTGAGAAAAAGAAACAGAACTTGAGAGAAAATTCCTTAGCTCTAATACCAAGATAACTTTTGTAAAGAGATGGAAATGGAGCTCTACTCTCGTGAATGAGAAGCCAGAGAAAAGAAATCTTATATGTAGAAGATGGTTACAAAGACAAATAGATATTAGCTA
Organism: Ulmus americana; assembly: GCA_010015005.3. Lineage (NCBI taxonomy): Eukaryota > Viridiplantae > Streptophyta > Magnoliopsida > Rosales > Ulmaceae > Ulmus > Ulmus americana. The sequence continues at coordinate 2,128 of WUAT03056431.1, forward strand.
TATAACAGTTGTACAAAAAACTCTACAACAAGAATAAACCACTACGTTTCTCTTGCTGCTGAGTTTTTATTTGTTGACTTGACTTCCAACTTGGCATCTGACATGACAAGCTTCTGCTTATCAATGGTGAAATTGATAAGACATAGTAGATCTATGGTGTGTTTAGTTGTGAAATAAGAATGATGAATATAAATGACATATATAGTTTATAGTAAAAACAATAAAGTATAAACTATGTGGACTTTGTTGGAGTGTAGAGTCTAATTATAACATACAACGGTACATAGAGTCAGCACATGAAGCGTTTGGCGAATTTTTTTTTTTATGTGTGTATTAAGAACTCAGGGGTATATTGGGTATTTTGTATCTATTTTAGGTTGCCCTAGTCCGTTTTTTTTTTTTTTTTAAGGACATTAGATAGCCTTCTTTTGGTGTGAGATTAGACAAAGAGAGAGGTGTGAGGTTGAAATACTTTTTTAAACACTTCTTCTTATTCATGGTGAAAATTACAACTTCAAGAGGATTATGTCGTATAATTTTTAACAGACATCACTCAAATATGAAATTGACATATTTTCATCTTATCAATTTTTTATTTATTTTTTACTCGGGGAAGGATAATTCGAAAATGAGAAGTATGGTTACTACTATATTATGTCTATAGCCACATTACTCTACCGGATTCACAATTTGTAATTGGCTCTTTTTATTTAATGGTGAGGTCTTAGAGTGCAAATTTCTTTTTCAATGAAGTTTTAAGTTCAAATTTTCTTCTCAAATCAAGTAGATTATCTTCAAGTCAAATTTCCTAAACTATAACGTACCATAAATTAAATTTCATTTCAAAGTGCAAAAATTCCAAAAAATAAAATAAAAATTCTTTTATGGTTGCCCTTTGATTTGGACAATTTTTTATGGAGACGGCAAGGAAATAATTTTCTTAGTCCATCACATGTTCTCATATCTTTTCTTGCTTGCCAAGCATGTGTGATACCGTGTCACACGGCCAAGTCTTTGTAAACGTCTCTTTAAGAGAGAGAAAAGTCTCCTTCTTTGTATTTTGCTGTTTAATTAATATAAAATGTATTTGTCTTGTCAACATTTGCAACCAATGAAAAAAGAGAACTCACATCCTATACCGTCTTTTTCTTAACCCATTACATTCATTTTTAAATCATTATATATATATATATATATATATATATATATATATGTAAAATATTTTTTTATTTTTCTATACTCAGATTATTTATCTCAATTTTTTTTTTGTAATTTATCATTTTGTAAAAGAATAAATAATAATAATAATAATACATGTGTAATGAATTTAAAAGAGGGATATACATTTCTGTCAAAAAAAAAAGAGGGATATACATGTTTTAATGCCTCCTTTTAGGGGCATTCTTGTAGTTCCCCAGTGATACCTACCAAATGTTCTTTTATTTTTTTCTTTTATTTTTTTCAAAAATATAATTAATAATTAAATGTAGATTAAATACTATTACTTGGAAGCTGGGGGTGTATCAAGGTCAAGAAGTTACATCCATTGGCTTATAAATTCATAAAATTACTACAAATAACTTATTTAAAAAATGAGAGATGAAGAAGACAAGGCATTTGCTAAGTATTTATAATAGGATGTACCAAAATTTAAAAAATGAGAGATGAAGAGGCATTTGCTAAATATTTATAATAGGATGTACCAAAATTCCCACTATGTTTTATTAATTTATATAACGATTGATACAATAAACGCGTCAAACTAAGTGCTTTTGGCGTAGTTTGGCTTAGAAGTAACCCGAACGGATCAAATCTTACCCTAATTATAATAAAGATACTATAAAGTAAGGAAGGGCACCACTAAGATTTATACTTTGGTTCTTTCTTGTTTTTATGTTTATCCATATACATCTTAGCACGGAACCAGATCACACTTTTGGAAGAAAAAAAAATTGAATTTTTTTAAAACAAAATTAAAACATAAATTTCAAATTTCAAGAGTGCATTACAAATTTAAAATTTTATACCTTGGAAACAAATTTTATTTTATTCTTTGAACTGAAGGAAACAAAATTTTAAGTCAAGAACAAATTATAAATACTAACAAGAATTTACTTCTACAATGTCTTTGAGAAAAAATCTTAAAAGTATTGATTTTTTTTTTTAAATATAAAAAGATATGTATTTAACTAAATATCTATGTAGTAATTGATTTATTAGAATTTGCAAAAATCTCAAATTCTAGTAAACCAGATTCAAGACCAGTCCCATTAGAATACCAAATACAAATCCACATAAAATAAATAAATACCCATTTTTAAAATTTATTTTAACTTTTTGGGATTCATATATCAGGATATAAAAAGATGAGGGACGTGAAGAGCAAATATTTCTATTAATTAGGCGCTTTACTGTCCGCATATGTTGACTTTTAAGTGGTCAACGTCGCTTCTCCAACGAGTTCCCAACTTTCCATTTCCTTTTCCTCTATCCCTTCCTCGTCGAAGCTTCACCTTCGGCAACCTCAGGTCGGGTTAAAACGTATTGTCGTTGACGAGACGACTTCGCCATGGCCGTTTACACACACAAAACCCCCAACTCTCCAATCCCATTTTCGCCGTTTCGTATATCTATCTCCCTCTAAACTTGTCGTTTCTTCCTCTTTACCAGAGGCGGTTCCGTCCCTCTTTAATATTTTCTCGCTTGCCAAACAGTCACAAAACAGGAAAATTGAGGCAAAAAGAATGGAGACGTCAGGTAACGGTTCTGATCCATACGCAAATTCTTCTTCTTCACCTAGAAATTTGACGAATACGAGTATTAATGGCGGCGGAGACGGTGGTGACGGTGGATTTGGTAATAATTCTGGGAGAAATATTGGGATTTGGGAATTTCCTACCGGGAATTTCTTCCGATCGCCGTTGTCATTTGTGTTGGAGTACTCGGGATTGCTTCCGTCGAGTTCTCGCCGGGAAAGCGACGCCGGTGAGGTTAACGACGGAGGTTCAGCTCCTGATTCTCCACCTCGATCTCCTGTGCCTTGTGCCGGCACTAGCGGTGGCGTTGACTCCGGGGAGGTTTCGATTAGGATAATTGGGGTTGGAGAACAGGAAGAGAGTTCCGATTCGGGGCGGGGACAGCTCGGAGAAGGTGGCTTGGATGAGGATGGGGGATCGATGAGGAGCCGAGGAGGAATGTCGGAATTGGATGATCAGCCTAATTCAGCTCGCAGCGATGTTTCGTCCGGCGAGAGAACTCCTTTGGTGCCTTCTTCGCCGTCGGTTGATCGGTCCGGGAGTGGGAGAGTGCAAGCTGTGGATGATTCTTCGTATCAAAGTTATGATATCCAACAGATTGCCAAATGGGTTGAGCAGGTTCTTCCGTTTTCGTTACTCTTGTTGGTGGTGTTCGTTCGTCAGCATTTGCAAGGTACTCTTTTGGCTTTCCTTTGTAATGTAATAGGTGATCTTGTTGTTGTTCAAACAAGTTATTTGCATAAGCTTATTTTGGGTTTAAAGTTAGTTTCTTTTTGCAAATGGAGTGAAACTATGAAATGGCTTTCATTTTATCGTCAGTGACATCAACCCCTTGTTTGGTAGGAGGGATAATTGAAAGGAGGGAATGGGGTAAAAGGATTAGTGGATGGATTTTGATATGTTCTCTTGTTTGGCAGAGATGATTACAGGAGGGACAGGAAAATAGAAGTTATTTCATTCTGAGTTGGAGAGATTATGCGAATCTCTTGTATACCAAACACCATAGAAAACTACTCTCCCTCCTTCCATTATTTTCCTCTCCTTAGGATTCAGCCTCCCCTTCCGTTCTTTTTTCTATCCTTCCTACCAAACAAAGCATAAAAATTTAGAAACAATTTGTAAGAATGTAACCTAAGAAATAAAGTCTAGCGGCACACCAGCTCAAATTAAATATGCTTATTATTGCGAGATATATATATTCTTGGTGAATTTTAGGACTGTGCAGTCCAAGCAATTAATGCACTTATCTTGGTTGATAAAAGAAATGTATATAGTTGAGGCTAGTCTACAAACAACTATAGGAATGCATAACTTCTATTCGATATGGCTGGCGTCATTAATCATCACCTTTGCCAATGTGAGAAGGTATAATTATTAAGGAAATAGACTTGCATATGGATACTCAAATTTTTAAGAGATTGATTCTTTGTAAGCAAAGGGTTATTTTTTCTTGTATTTTACTTTTATAATTTATATTTCTGATAGTAGATGCTAACTTTGCTTTGGCATATTCCATTTACTTACTACTTCATCCTGTGTTCTTACAATAGATAGCATGGTGTTGATGTGTTATTTTCATACATGTGTCAGTTTGCTTCTTGCTTGCATTTGTGATTATTTGAGTGTTGCTTCAGATTCTGATTAGTTATATTCATTCACCTTTTTGGGGATCTTTCAGGTTTTTTCGTTACAATATGGATATCAGCTTTCTTGTATAAATCAAATGATACTGTACGAAAGCAGACAGCTCTAAAGGTTTGTGTTCAGCTTTTTTAGTTTTTCGTTGGTCCAAGGGAAATTTTTATTCAAAGCTCTGATTAGGAGGCTCATTAGTTGTTGGTTTTTTGCAGGGAGAGAGGAAAGTCTATGTTCTTGTTGGAATTTTCATCGCTTTTATGCTTCACGTAGTTGCCATTTACTGGTGGTATCGGAATGATGATCTTTTATATCCATTGATGATGCTCCCTCCAAAAGCAATACCTCCTTTTTGGCATGCGTTGTTCATCATTTTGGTAAATGGTATGTATTTGATTTTTGGTTAAATGGTTAAACCCTAATAAAATATATTCCTGCTCTTAAGTTTTTGGTGTCTTTCTTCTCCAACTTACTAAGTGGTTTGGTTCCATCTTGGGAAACCCGAGTTGGTGATTTTCTATTTTGCGTTAAACAGTTTGTATATGCAAGTTTTATGCGTTTATGTATTTTTCTGCCTTAAGTACTGTATTCCTTGTTTTTTTTCCCCTATGCTAAGGCTGTTGCAAAATTTTCAGATACAATGGTAAGGCAGGCAGCAATGGCTTTCAAGTGTTTGTTGCTTATATATTACAAGAACGGAAGAGGCCATAATTTCCGTCGGCAGGTGATATATGGAGTGGATTTTTAGAATTTTTACATTGACTTTCAAGTACATAGTAGCTCTATTCATAGTAACTTCTTGACAACTGATAGTCTTCTCATTTTGAAGGGACAAATGTTAACTCTCCTTGAGTATACACTGTTGTTGTACCGTGCTTTGTTACCAACTCCTGTTTGGTATCGTTTCTTTCTCAACAAGGAATATGGCAGCCTCTTCTCATCACTAATTACAGGATTGTATCTAACATTTAAGCTAACATCTGTTATTGAAAAGGTATTGTTTTTGGTTTATGATGCAATATCTAGTTGTGCTTCTTTTAGTCGTAGTATGCCTTATTCGAACTTATTATTGTTGATATTTAGGTCCAATACTTCCTTACTTCTCTAAGGGCCTTATCACGGAAGGACATCCATTTTGGGTCTAATGCGACATTAGAACAGGTAAACACTGAGTAGTTTTGTTTTCTATGGAATGCTTAAAACTTACCCCTGATGCTAGATTCAAACATTTGAAATCAGTTTCTTTCCAGGGTTATGAATCCCTGTTGCCTTTTTCATACTCCTTTCTTTGTAATAACTGATACGTGCATACACCCATAGCAATTTTAGTTTTTCATCTTGTCAATCATTACGGTTTAATACTTACTGTTAGGATCTGTTTATTCAAATTGCTTATAATATCATAGTAGATTTACTTCCTCGTTTAGTCTGGGCAACTGGGAATCACAAATGTTGTTGTTAGATAGACTTTATGTTGGCTCAAAGATCGAACATTATTTCTATTGTGAAATGACAGTTATACTATTTGTCAAGAATCTCAAGACTGTTCATGAGATACGCTCTCTATTTATGGTCCGTTTTCTTATGATGAGAAATATTAAAGAAATTTATCATCCGGAAATAATTTTAGGCATTCCACATGAGCTCATTACCAAGCTTTGGCTTTTTGATGCTCCTGCTGTAAAGCATTGTTAGCATCAAGAGTGTGTTTATATATATCTTGCTTTTGATTTAGATAGGTTATTTCTTATATTAACAATTCATGCATCCTACTTTGCAGGTAAATGCAGCCGGAGATCTTTGTGCTATTTGCCAGGAGAAGATGCAGTCTCCAATCTTGTTGCGCTGTAATCACATCTTCTGTGAGGATTGTGTTTCGGAATGGTCAGTTAATGCTTTCCTTTTTCCATTAATGTTCACAAAACACTAGTATAAAATACAAAGCTCGCCACTTAAGATTGCTTCTTGAAAGTGATTCTTGATGTCAATGAAGAACTTTGACTTGTTTTTAGTAATTATAGACTTCTCTTGCTCTTTTTGACTAATGGACTATTACTCTTTTGCAGGTTTGATAGAGAAAGGACTTGCCCTCTATGCAGGGCACTGGTCAAACCTCCCGATATAAGAACATTTGGGGATGGATCAACAAATTTGTTATTTCAGTTGTTCTAAAATCCTTGATTTCTGCAAATGGAGCCATTTCGTTTCATGGACAATATGAAGTTTTCCGTATACTAAGTTGCCTCCACAAAGCCGGATGAGGTGCCGATACAACCAGGTCGCTTTGAGCTTTGAGGATCCTCAAAACAAGATGAGATGGTTAGTTGAATCCTATATTCTCATACATAAAAATGTTAAAAATTTTGTTGATGAACTTACAAATTCACACAAAGAAAGTTAATCCCGTTATGTGTATAGGAAATCTTGTCTTTTGATCTCAACCGATCATTTTGTTTTCTTTCGTTACCGAAGAGATCTCACCCCTTCATTTTCTTCCTGTTATGTTGTAAAGTAAATCACTTCATGCATCTTTCTTCATGAAAGTGGTTGCCAATTCGAATCAAAATGGTTGCTGTTTGGAGGAATTTTTTGTGATTCTGCTATAATTCTTAACTTATGTTCATTTACAATTATAAATAAAGAGTACAAATATAGTTTAGTGAGTTGCATATTTTTAATATATTTACAGGTCAACCTTGCGGAACAATAGATGACCCCTAGTTAGATTAGATGGAACTTCCTATTTCAGCTTCTGTATCTTCTATCACGACAATTGACGGAGAACCCTTTTTGATTATGTTGATCTATTTTTGTTGGGCTCATTTGAAAAATAGGCTAGTCTTAGATTTTGAAAGGTTTTTTTTTTTGACAGTATTAGTAAAAAGCAAGGGGCATGTATTTTTCTCTTGATAATCCTTATGCCAAGTAGAGACGACAGTGTTTCAGTGTTTTTTGAAAGGGTCAATTAAAAAAAACGATGCTGATGTGTATTATCGCTGTGACTACTAATTTTTGAATGAGAAAATGGATGAAAAAGGACACAAACATACTTTAACAATACAGTTCACATTTTTAATCAAAACTTATAATAATTAATACATATAAAAAAAAAATTTTAAGTGGTAAAAAATAATTCTTATTTCTATTTCACTTCTCACGCTCCTTTTTTTTTTTTTTTTCTCTCATTCCTTTTCTCTTTCTTCCTCAATTTATTCTCCCTTTTTCTTCTTCCCCCTCCTTCACATCGTCTTCTTTCTTTTTCATCTTTGGCAAACAAAAAAAGGAGCGCGAGGAAGGAGATGCACTGAAAGGAGATGCACTGAAAGGAGAGGTACGAGATCGTCAGAATCAATAGTGAAATTTGAGTTTTTAATCTTTAAATTATGCATGAGTTTAATATGTGAAGCACAATATATTACATCGTACTTCACATTTGAAAAAAAATATATGGAGTGCGATATTAATATGAATCACGTTTCAAAAATTAATATCGCGCTTCAAATTTAAATTTTGAATTGGGGGCACGATATTAATTTATGTAAAGCACAATACCATTAATTATAAAATTAATTTTTAATTAAAAAAGTGGGAAATGTGGGGTATCTTTTTTATAAATTTAAATTTCATTTCGCCACTTTACCATTTTTGAATGGACTGTGACTACTATAGTCTATACGGTTGTGGAAATAAATGTTATTAAAAAAAAAAAAATGTGGAAGTAAATGTCTAGGAGGGAGTAGATGCATTAAATAGTTTCCGTATATATTGGTACTAAGAAGTACTAAATTACAATTTTGGCAAGAAAGTTTATCCAAAAAAAAAAAAAGTACGTTCGTAATAAATACTTGAGAGAAAATTGTCCTATGGGCCACTAACTTCTAAATTTTGTGTTACAAATAGTTATATGTGCAAAAAGTGATCGAAAATACAATTTTGATAATTTTTCATAATAAAAAATTAAATTTATTCATCTAATTAATATAAATTTAATAAAATAAATTTCACTTCGATCGGACTTATGATTTGTTTAAAGTTCGACTGCGATAATGACGCGAATGTAACCTTTCAATGATATGTGTGACTATTGAAACTATCTATTTTGATTGATTTGGTGGTTATAGAAAATATATTCTCTTAGCTTTTAGAAAAGCTATGTAATAAAATCCGACAATTATAAAATGATTAAATATTATCATTTGTTACCACTGTATACACAAAGTGACTATTAATAACACAATTCAAAAGTTAGTGACCATTAGTATCATTATCCCTAAATTTTATTACCAACCCCATCAATAATGTTTGTAAATCTTGTAATTACAGGGAAAATTTCTTAGGTTTATCATTTAAAGACACTCAAATTGAATTGGTTTTGTTGTGTAAAGCTAATTATGATTGGTTATAGTTGAAACCACACTCATAGGTAGAGCATTTTTTATTGATAGAAGGGTCATTTAAACACAGTGAAGAAATTTTAGAGGCTTGTTAAGTACATTGTGAAAGATGAGAGGTGACATTAAGACAAAATAATATTTTAGGGATACTTTGGCATTTTTAACCCTTAAATTTACTAATAAAATACTTTTTTTCATTATTTTTTATTTTGTTGAGTTTCTCTTACATTTTCCCCTGAGTCGTTCTAAATGGAGCCTTAATGAAGCAAAGATTATCATAGGAGAAAAAGCAACCAAAAGGGAAAAGAAAAAAGTTTAAATGAACAGTTGTAATATGTGTTTTGATTAATCTCAACAAAAGAATATTAGATTGAGCAAGTGATGAAGTTGTTTGGAGAGTTGAAGCTGCTAAGTTTTGGAGAAGATGAGCAAGGCCACGGTGCCAAGATAATCATGCTGCAATGTCACCTCAAACAACTTTTAATTTTGCTTTCCAGAGGACATTGGAATAACCAGGCCGCAACGCTAACTCGAGCTTAAGCTCCAGTATATCTCAAGAAGTGCAGAGCCGCAACACCAGAGAAGCTTGGCCATAGTGTCAACTTGATAAATGTCCCAGTAGACATTTAGAACCTCAACGCCGTGGCATCAGAATCTCAAAGCTGCGATGTTGGTTGAAATATTCCAAGACTTCAAACAAGAGTAAAACATAAAGTTCTTCTCATAACCAACTTGTCTAGGTGGCATTCAATCATAAGCTCTCACCCAAAGGCGGTTATTTTAGGTGGTTATATAAACCACATGGCTCGATCAATTTTGTAAAAATTAGAACAATAAGTGTATTGTAATTTTAATCTCTATCTCCCTCTCTAGCTTTTTTTTATTTCCAAAGAGTCTTTTCCTCCTCCTTCTCTCTAGTTTTTGGGTTAGATTCTAGATATTGATTCTCTGATGAGGATCATGGTGTGAGAGGGTGTAATCAACGTCTCTGTTGGGGTGTGAGCTTGAGTGTTCAATGTTTTGAGACTCGTTGGAAGATCTTAGCTTGTAATTACCAAAATTGACTTTGTGGATCAAAGTTCTTGTGTGGATCTTCAACGGGGACATAGGTAGTTGTCAAACCTCAGTAAATCTTGGTGTTTTGTGCTTTATTCTCTTCTGCAATTTTCTTTAAACAGCTTGTGTGCGTTTTGGTTTATGGTTTTCTAGAGGTTCTTGCACGAATCTTGGTTCAAGCTTGTGGTTACAAATCGCAACAATGGTATCAAAGCACGAGTTCTTGATGATAAGCTTGATTCTCAAGGAACCAGAAAGAAGAAAGACTGAGGATGGCAATTGGATCCACTAAGTTCAAGTTAGAATGTTTCAATAGAATGGGAGATTTCCTTATGTGGAAGGAGAAGTTGAAGCGTGTCTTGGTTCAACAAAGGGTAGCATGGGCAATCGAAGATCCATCAACTTGGCCTGAAGATTTCAAGAAGAAGACCGATGAGGATCCATCAGCTTAGCCTGAAGATTTCAAAAAGAACAATAAAATTGAGGGATGAATGCGTTGGCCTATAGCAAGATTTTTTTGCATCTTTCCGGCATCATTCTAAGGAAGGTTACAGGTATAAAAACTCCACTTGGTCTTTGGAAGAAACTTGATGAGTTATATGTTGTAAAGAATCTACCTAACAAAATTTATCTTCTCAAAAGATTCTTTGGATTTACGATAGATTTTTCAAAAGATTTTGATGAAAATCTTGATGAATTCAGTAAGATAACAATGAATTTGATGAGTAAGGAAGAGAAATTTACAGATGAGCACTTTGCTGCTATTCTTCTTAATTATCTATCAGATTCATATAACAACATAAGAGATGCTATAGAATATGGTAACGATACTTTAGCTTTAGAAATTGTTATCAATGCTCTTAAGTCTAAAGAGTTAGACTTAGAGATGAAAGAAAAAGGGTCTAACAATGGAGAATAGCTATTTGGTAGAAGAAAAGCTCCTACCAAGAATCAAACCAATGGTAGTAAGTACAAGGTTGAAATCAAAGCAAGGGCAAATCTCAATCAAGGGGAAGATCGGGCACCAATAAATGTTTCTATTGCCACAAAGAGGGACACTTCATCAAAGATTGTCACAAAAGAATCATAGAAGAAAATACCAAGTCAAGATACTCATATTCAGACAATGGTGAAGTTGTAATTGTAGTCAATAATAGCAACGTTGGTGAAGTATTGGTTGTATCCACTCATGAGTATAGTCAAGAATGGATTCTTGACTCGGGTTGTACCTTCCATATATGTCCAAGAAAGAACTGCTTTAAGGAGTATAAACCAATAGATGGTGGAGAGGCGTTGATGGGCAACAACATTGCATGTCACGTGATTGGGGTTGAGAATATCTCAATCAAAATATTTGATGGTTCTATCAAGATTCTCAGTGAATGAGACATGTTCCAAACTTACAGTGGAATCTCATTTCAATTGGTGCTTTGGATGAGTCCGGGTTTGTGAGCAAGTTTGAAGATGGAATGATCAAGATTAGTAGAGAGGCTTTAGTTATTTGAAAGGAATAAAGCAACATGGTATTTATGTTGTAAGTGCAAAGAGGAATTCATAGGTGTTTGATTTTCTAATCCTCTATTATTTAGCACTT
>WUAT03056541.1:0-13560 GCA_010015005.3 Ulmus americana
CGTAATTAGGATTTAATCAGAAAATCCCCTTGTTTATCGGAATTTCCGAAATTTCCGGAGATAATCATCATTTAATCAGACAATTTCCAGAGAATAGGAAACTTTCAGAACAACCAGTGTTCATAATTGAATTTGCAACTAAACCCCTAAACAATTGCAAATTTCACATAAAACCCCAAAACCAGGGACATACTCAGAAAAGTCATCACAGTATAATATTTAGGATTTTTCCTCAGTTTTCAGATACGATCACGTATCATCATTAAACTTCGCAATTGGGCCCAAATACATCATAATCTATCAGAAAAGCCCCTAATAATTTCAAATATCGCATAATTGCCCCCAAAACAGTATTATACTCAGAAACATCACAGTATAAATCGGAAATCACAGAATTCTACCCAATTAGCGGCGAAGTCATGGTGGTGTGGGGGGATAACCGGTGGTGGCCGGAATCCGGCCTACACACACACCCACCACGACCATCCCGCGGCGAAACAAGGCCAAACGGCCAATCGGGTACCCAAAAAGGGTAGATCGGGGCAATAGAGGGAGGGGAACCCCCTTGGGTCACCTGGGCAACCGACCTAGGCGGCGGAAACCAAACAAAAGCCCAAAAATCGGGCGGATCTCGCGGCGGAGCAACTGCGATCTAAGAGGGATCGCGTCTACGGGCACCACACGGAGGAGCCACCAAACACCTGGTGAACCTCGACAGCCACAGGCGGACCACCCGACATGCCGGTGGTCGCGAATCGCGGCGGTGGTCGGCGTCAACCTCAGATCCGGTCGCGAGGAACACGGACCAGCGAAAACCGAGAAAACAGGGGGGGGTTCTCCTTGAATACTCTCCCCCTCTTTCTTCTTATTCATTCTTTTTTTTTTATACTAATAATAATAATATTAAAATTATTATTATTTCCTTTATTCCTTAATTCAACATTAATTCATAATTCAATACTCAAAATTATTCCAATTTGGGATTTTGAGTAATTTTTGCCAATATATTAATTAATTGACAATAATATTAAACTTTCGTAATTTGGTAATTATTGCCCATTATTTATTCAATTAATGGCGAGAAAGCATGATTTAAAGATGATGCTTTTTCTTGGGGTATTACAATTAATATGCCCAAACAAAAAGTAAAATATATTAAAAAGAATACACTGAATAATAATTCATATAGATGACCACTTTTTTAGCTAACTAATAATATGTTATATTAGTCTTATTTAATTATTTAAGAATTTCTGAAATAAAATAAAAATGTATTGGCATGGGAAATAAGAGAGAAAATGAGGAGTAAATTAATATTACCCAAAGTAGTAAAAAAGAGCAGAGCGCTGCAATTTTTGCCGTGCTTCTACCAGAATTGTTACCATCGGCGACACAAGTTTCTTAGCCACAGCCACTATCGAAGCTCAGAACGAAGCTTCAAAACTCGCTATGTGTTTGAGTTTTATTGTTTTAGTTTTTGTATGATTTTGGATGAAATTGTATATGTTTTTATTAGTTTAGGCTTTAAAATAGTTTGTTGAAAGTTTATAAGTTATTTTGGTAAGTTTTTTGTTGTTTTTAGAGTTGATATGTATGTTTATGCTTCAGATATGGATTTTGGGAATTTACAAGTGAGCGATATGAGGCTCGATTTCGTTGAATGTAGCGTGATTAGCAGCCCGATATTGTGGTGTGATAATTGTTAACAAAGCCCGATTTTCTTTCATCACGTTGTTTACGAAGCGCGATGACAGTTGTTAAGCGCTCTCGTACAATTATCCCACACAATCTGTAGAGTTCATTTGGATCTATTTTCTTTCCCGATAATTGTACTCGTGCATTCGACTATAATATCACGCTTCAATATTAATTTAATCAATTCTTTTATCATTCTTTAAATTTTCTTTTTTCAATTTAACTAATTCAGTTTTTTATTTATTATAAATTTACAGAGATACTTCTGGAAATTTTTGTTGGGGTTAGAGGTAGATGGCAGCAAGTGGGTGGATTGTGGCAATGGACTGGTGAAGAGAAAAAGTAGAGTCATGGCTGTCGATGAATCCATCCCCTTGAGTGAGTTGCATGATCAAGTGTATAAGAAGTTCAAAATAAATAGGGAAGAGTTTAGGTTGAGATTAAGTTACTGTCCCATACATAAACAAACAAAAGGATTAAGCTATCTAAATGATGACGATGATGTAGAGGCATTTTGTTTGGCCGAATAGGGTAGACAATTGAAATAACCTTACAGGTTTCAAAGGAGCCTAGAGTTACTATTGTCGATGAAATGAGGAGTAAATGTCAATCCGTCAAAACTTACAGCCAGTTGAGAACTTACCACTCGTCGACAATAATGAGGATGAAGAGATCAAGGACGAGTACGAATATGATGATAATGTTGAGGATGGAGATCTTTGGCATGATTTGTTTTTGGCCCAGCATAACTAGTAATTGGTTGAAGTGCTACAACGAAGGGGGTGTAGGGTGGGGGCAGGTTCTCAGTTTGTTGATATTGGATCAATGCCGAACATACCTTTGCCTGAAGGAGTTGGTCGATGCCCCATAATGTTGAAATTGAGCAAACATTGGATGCTTCATTTCCTGACAAGTTTGACATAGAGATTAATCAAATATTTGAGACGAAAGAGGAGTTGCAGGGTAAGCTCCACGATGAAGCAGTGTATGATAATTTTGAGTACAAAGTGGCGAAATCAAACAAGTGGTTGTATGTGGTGGAGTGCATTAATAAAAACTTTAAGGGGTGGGTACATGGCTCTAAGTTACCAAATTTGGGATATTTTATCATCTAAAAGTACCATGGAACTTGAAATTGTTCATTAGTGGGACGTGATACAAACTACCAGAAGCAACTTACAGGGTGATTAAGTGAAAATTTAAGTCGCAATACGTAAATGTCTTTGATGGACTAACCCGTACAAGCCTTGTGAACCTTGTTCAAGAAAATTTAAAGGCAGGGGTGATTTATTTGAAGGGTTGGAAGCGAGATAGTATGTGCATTCCCTTATTAGGTGTTCGACTAAGGCTGGTTTTCCATTTCTCATGTCCTACTGTCACATGTTGAAGGTAAAGAATCTGATAAACGTCACTCGTATAAAGGTTGATCATAATGACACATTCAAGTGTTTCTTATGGCTTTCAGCGTAGAAATAAGGGGTTTCCATTAATACATAGAGTGATTGGATTGGATTGTACTTTTTTGAAGTCCAAATGCAAGGGGACCTTGTTGGTTACAACTTATCAGGACATTAACTTCAATTGTTATCTGATTGCATGGGTTATTATTAATTCAGAGTGGGGTGATTCATGGAGCTGGATTCTTACTTAGCTCAAGGATGCTATTGGCAAACATGAAGGTTTGGTGTTTATCTCTAATAGACACTTAAGCATCAAGAAAGGGGAGGTGATCATTTTTCCTAAAGTAGTTTAGGGTGCATGTTACTAGCATGTTGGACAAAATGTGAAGAATTGGTTCAAGAGTATAGCCAATATCAACATTTTTAACAGAACTACAGAGGCTTACAAAATGTCAGAATTTAGGACTAAGTTTGTAAAGTTGGAATGAAGATTCGTTCAAGTGCACAAGTAACTTGTGAATCGTGTGGGTGTTGAGAAGTGGGCACATGCAATGTTCAATAGCAACGTCTATAATATTATGACTACCAACATAGTTGAGGCTCTAAATTCAACGTTGAAAAAAGCTAGAGAACACTTGCTTCTATTGTTGCTCGACACGATCTTAGAGAATATTTTGGAATGGTTTAATGAGAGACGTGAAAATGTTGAGAATTTGACATCACTGCTTACACCAGAGTGCAAACAAGACTAAGAAATCTTTGGGCAGATGCTGGTGTTGGGTTGTTAATTAATATTATTGTGAAAACACAGCTGAATGAATTTTTTTTAACAACTTACATGATCATTAATGAATAAATAATCATCAAACGAGCTTTAGATAATTACCCTTGTAGACACGGTAAAACAAAAACTCTATTTCCTTCGTTCTTTGTGCCACAAACATTCTCGCTATGAGATCCTAGCTTCGCAGATTCAATATCACTCAATCTTCTCTGTTATTCACCTTCTCAAGGAGTAAAGGGTGTACGGGCACCTTGATCTAAACTAGAGCTCTCAAATTAAAGTTAGACTATTTGGATATGTGTTTTTTCTCAATTTTTAGAACTATTCTGAAAACTCTAAAACACTCATTATGTGACTCATCACAACTAAGGCTTGACTTAGGCTATTTATAACATTAGGATTTTCATCCAACGAGGAGTCCTAGTTTGTCAATAATTTCCCTTTAGTTAGTCTTAGAGAGATTACAGATTCATATTTAATTTATAATTTTACACTATCTCATTTAAAATAAAATATGTCACATGTCCTTATGCTATTTATTAATTATTCTTACATGGTTTAAACTCTTTACATTAATAAAATAATTAAATATTAGAACTAATAATATATTTATTCTTTATTTATCTGAACTCATTAAATAAATAAATATATATTTAGTCTTATTATTTATTTAATCACATTAAATAAATAAATAAACAAATTATATTTAATTATATTATTTATTAATCATATTAAATAAATAATTATGTGATATATTTATTTAACTCTTAAATAAATATGTAGTCATATTTTATATTTATTAGTTCCTTTAAATAGTTGAGAGCTTTCTAAAAATAGATCTATTGTTACATACAAGAATATATAGTGCTAATAGAAGAACTAAATAGACATATATAATGGAAGTTCCAATAAATAATATTTAATTAATTAATCAAATATTAACTTTATTTTATCCGAACTACGATCAGGGATCAAAACTGCATTATAAGATTATATAGATATAATTACAAAAAAAAATTAACTAAGACTTGTTCATTGATACAATTGGTTGCCATGAGATATGATCATCTATTATAATATTCATAATTAGAGACAAGTAGGTATCAATAGATTCTGTCATACCTTTCTAATTACAGCTTTGTCCATGTGTTACCATTAATTCTCCAATAACCGACCTATTTATGACCTAGTTATAAATGATGATTTATAATGAACTATATCTAATATAGTACGAGCTCGATTCACCCCAAGAATCCTGAATTAAACATGGGAATATCATTATTCTTCGATCAATGAAGTTGTGGATTCCATGCATTAGACTTGACGCTCCCACTATCCATAATATTGTGTCTCTAAGATACCAATGTTTTGAGGCTCAATGCATCTCACTCATTGGTAAGTTAAAAGACAAATCATGAATATGAGTTAAAGACACAAATCATGAGTATGAGTAAATCAAATGGTCTGGATTAAAATCCATACATAAATAAGTCATCAAACGATAGAATGTAAAGTTCTTCATACAGTCAAACGGAGCTTCGTTCAAGATATTATTCTATTATGGTCATGTTCAATATTTCATATATCATACTATTACCACTATCTGTAAACTCTTTACAGTGATTCAAAATTAGATCATTGTCACTATGGAAATAGTTTGCACCACAATCTTATCAAAATAAAGTGCCCAAACTTTATTTACCGATTGCTAACAATACCCAGTAATAGCATTAAACTAATATTGAAGCATTATGATACTTTGCCAAAAATACGTTTTAAAAGAAAACAAAACATGTAATCAAACATATACTTAAATAAATATGAATTTCTTTATTTCATTAAACAATTAAATGTCTTTATAAATCTGGATAAAATATTATAGCACATATCCTAACAGCTGGCACGTTTAAACTACATGGATTAATGTAAATAAATGGATTGTCCAAGGTGGAGAGAATGATGCGATGGTTGAATTGCAATTGATGACCTGCAGTTGCAAGAAATTTGACTTGGAGAAACTTCCATGTGTGAAGACCCGACCTCTCAGAGATCTTTGAACTTCTAGTTAACATTTAACATTTCTTAATCTTTATTTACTTTACTTTAACACTTCATCTTTCTTATAAAGTCTTCTCATGAAAAATCAATAATAATTTTTTTTTTAAAACGTTATGATACTTTTGCTAAAACCCTTTCCTTTAACTAGCTGAGACACCATCGTGGTAAAACATTTTTCCTTCTTTTAAAATACTTTTACCATACCTCATACAGGTAGACTTCAAAATAGTATAAGGCTTGATATATTAAAAACAAATTTTCCTGGATAGAATATAAAACAACCATTCTAAATCAACAGTAAAAAGAATATTAAATTCTTTGACCTTAGTTTAAAAGCTCTTTCCATATCAAATATAGTTTGACTATTTGAAAACAATTGCATAATTAAAACCATATCTACTTCGCAGATTAAATTCAATACTTAAAAACCTTTAAACAATAAGTAGGCATATATAAACTTTACTGAGTTACTAAATTGTAAATCATTGTGTAAGCGAAAATATTTGAACATAGCAGTATCCCAACCCTTGCATTTCCATATGCCCACGCTATTGCTAGTCATTCCATCAATCATAAGCGACATGTTGCTTATCTTTCGTTCTTACAACATGAATGTTAGTATGAGCTAATGGTCAGCAAGTACAAACTGTAATCTCACAAAATAGGTTGCAAATATAGATATAGCTATATGGTCACAAATGTCCATAGACATTCATAAATAGTTACAATCATTTCCTTTTGAAATTCGTTCTCTTTTTCATTATTGTGGGCCCCATGTTTGCGCGCAACCATGAAAAGTCGGGGCGATCTCCCAAACTGACATCACACGAGGTTTTTAATCTAGTTTTCACCCTCACCTTTTTTGGAGGCTTGGGTACAAACTTTGAAAACATTTTCTTTAATTTAATTTTTGAAATTTCTCGTTCCTTAAAATTATTTATTCGTAAAACCGTTTGTGCATTTTGAAAACAACAAGACAAACTAGCAGTTCATTCAAGTCCTCCTCATTTCTTAAAAACATTCTTTCGACAAACAATTTGCACCGTTTTAAAATCAACATAACAAACCAACATTTCATTCATATAGAAGACTGAACAATTAAATATAATATATATCATTTAGTCAAACATTTATCAAACAATCATCATCACATAATCATACATTACGAAATTCATTTTCATTCATGTCGTAAATAAGGTTTATACTTACCTAATAGCACATCAATAAAAGCTATCCCTCTTCCTACCGATTCACTAGTGATCTAGTTGGAATGCATTCTTAGCGTTAGAGTGGATTCCATACATGTAACAATTCACTATCATACATTAGCTACAACGCTGAACCCAATTAATCTACTCTTCCTTGCTGCCTAATTCTAAACTTTGAAAATTTTCTTGCTTACAGGGTTTCTTTACAGTCACTAAATCCTGCATAACTCATGTTAAGATTTCGAAGTTCCTATACCCAAATCCGGCTACAATCACTAATCAAGTTCTTAACTGGATTGTTAGGTTTTGAAATAATGTTTGAAAACCTTCATTAAATCTCTAAAAGAGATTGGGTTTATTACAATAAAACCGTTACTTTAAGAGATTCGATTAGAAACCTTGATCATTGTTAAGACTAATCACACAATTAATTAGTTCTAACAACTTTAAAATCATGAATTTAAATCAATTAATAAAGTAGGTTTAAAATAACAATATCTTAAAATATTTTTAAGTCTTTATAGAATTGAAATGTTTTACCTTTAATCGCAATCTTTGAAAAACTTCATAAATAAGTCCTTTTTGAAAATGCAATAATTTCCGTAAAAATCTCATATTTCATTATAATCATAACTTACATATTTTCTTACATTTAAAACCTTTAAAATCTATTTCATCATTTTTCTATAATTTCTAAAAAAAATTAATCTTTAATTACATTTTTGGAAAATATTTCTCGTTAAGGATTTTCTTGATTTTCATAAAATACATTTTACAAAACCTTTATTAATGTTCACAAAAAAGAAAACCATTAAAACTATTAGAATAAATAGTTCCTAGCATAAATACTAAAACAACACTATATGTCATTTTCCTTCAACCGATATTCATGTTGTTTACAAAAACGACATGTCGTGTGGCTTCATCTCCTTCCTTAACAATCAACTGATTTGCGCTTTACTAGGCTTCCGCCCGTGCTCCGCCATCTGTCATTCTCAGCTCCTGTCAAGGTGGTGTCAGCTTGATGCTCCTCGTGTTGCCATCCACCCATGGTCCTCCATCAATCGGTTAGCTTTGAACTGAGAGGTGCACATCTATATGTTTTGCTGGAACTTCCATTAACTTCGGCGAGTTGAGCTCCTACTCTTTACCATTCCCCTAACACATAACAAAAAAAAAAAAAGTTTCTATAGCTTACCACTACGTTTTTTTTTTCTTCAGCAAGTTGTGTTGAATTAATTAAAGTAATTAGTCGAGAGGTGTTCCATCTTTCAAGGCATCTCCACTTACCCATACAATTAATTAGGTTCATTATATTTAGACCTTTCTTGTAAACTTGTCACCTTCTTGTAACCTCCTTATAATTATGACATATGCTTGTAACTTCCCTATAAATACACTTCTTGTGAAGAAAGAACATATGATTTCCTAAAAACCTCTTCATATTTTCAAGTTGGTATCAGATCCTATCGCAAATTTTAAGATAGTGTTAATTTGAGAAACAGACAAAAGGTTACAGTCTAATGATGGAACAACTAAAATGGAGTCTAAATTTAAGGTATTAGTGAGAGACAATGATCATTCCCCAACAATCGAGATGGAAGAGCCATTGGCAGTGGAGACATTCTTTTGTCGTGATGATTTAATGGTAGAGACCTGTCTATAATCAAAAGTCATATGGACTAATGCACCAGAATCAATTATCCATGCACTATTAGAAACAGAGGCAGAAAGTCCTGCTCCGGTGGCATAGTTTGGCCTTGTTGTTCCTCCTTGATGGTTTTGCTCCGGCCGCTGTCCTTCCTTCTTCTTCCTGCCTTTCTTTTTTTCTTTTTTCTTTTCATTTCTTTCTCTTTTCTTTTTCTGTTTTTGCAACTTACTCTTTCCTGCAGAATACCACCCACAATGCCAATTTCTTCATCTCATTCTATATATAGCCTGCCAAAACTCTAACAGTACTCTAGTTGGCCAATGGGAGGATGCCATGTTGGCAGTAATAGCTTGGTGATGATTGGCTTGCAGGTTTCTTGCTCAATGGAGAGAATGCCTCAACTCATACAATTAGTAGTGGCACCTCTCCATTTCATTACCAAAATCCTTGCCCAACACTCTTACCATTTGTCCTTTGTTTTTATCCCTTTTTGGGCATTTATCTTACCAAATAATGCAATAAATTTCATTGGGTTTTGCCAAAAGCCATACCCATTCCCGCTTGGAAATGGTTTCATACCATTATATTAAACTTTTGGTTAATTGCAATCATGGTCCTTCACCATTTGAAAAATGATCCTTATGAAATTTCCGTTTGGACCCCAAGGTTTAATTCACATATGAATTATAAATTTGTAATCTAGTCCTAGTTATATTGCAAATCAACCATTTTCCATTTATTCTTTGGTCTCTTACTTTAAATTAGAAATTACGTTAGAGACTATTCTAATTAAAAACTAACGTCTCCATTAATTTTTGTGACCAAATTTTAAATTCAGTACATTAGAGCAATTAGTGTGGAATTTACACTAATGCCCTTACTTAAAAATTTTATTCCTTTCACAGCCATTCCATATCTCAGGTATAGTTCTATTTTGAACATTTCCTCGATCATTCCATTAAAATATTTCCAGGACATTTAATTTTGAATTAAACGAACAATTTTCATAACATTCATTTATGTTGAGACTTTGCTCGAACGGCTCCTAATTTCTATTTTAAGATATTGGGCCCGTTTGAGACGTGATTTAAACAGGATTTTGGTGATTATGAGCATGATAGGTTTTTAATAGGATTCTAAATTTTTTTGTAAAAGCATGTGGGGTCCACAAGATTAAAAAATAATTTTATGTAAGAAGTGATGAGATCCACATGTTTAATAATAAAATAATATAAAAATATATATTTTTGTATGTAAAATGTTGTAGGGTCCATATGTGTAAGATGATAGAATACGGTAGGATGCTGTAAAATGTAATGGGGTCCATATGATAGGATAGTGATTAGAATATGGAAACGAACAAATTTTTAGAGAACATGATAGAATACCAAGTTTTTTGGATAGCCTCTCAGATGAAGCCAATAAATTAGGGTTATCATCAATTAATTCATAATTATGCTAATTTAACACAAACTTCATTCATCGAATACTTGTCTTTTAACTTTATAAAAATAAATGACAAACACAGTTATGAAAATCTTAGGGTTTACACCATGTGTGCATGCATTAAGGGCGGCTGGCGTAATTAGGGAAGATAAGTTTTATGATTGTTCCTTAGTCTACCACATTTCAGAATATTGGAAGCCTGCTTATCACAAGTCGATATATCTTGTTCCCTTGCATTCAGATAGGGAAATCTCGGATGAAATTTGCTAAGTAACAGTCCTGCAACTGGATTTGAAGGAACAAATCAAGAGTGGAAGGCTTAGGAACAACATGTATTGCTTAACCGATGAGTTGTTGAAGCGAAAACATAAGTGCACAAAGTGCAGCCATGAGGATACTACCAAAAAACGTGTCGACAATGTAATCGATCACGTTACAGTGTAACCGATCATGTTATAAGGTAATCATCCATGCAATAATGTATTCTTGGGCCAGTATTAACACAGCGTGATGACTGTTGTTAGACGCTAGTTAAACTTGTTTGTGTTGAAGTCCAGAAAGCAAAGCAATTGGTATTTTGGCCCGATTGTAAGTATTACACGCGTGATATGTTTTTTTGTTGTCTTAATAGTTAGCTAAATGTCAACAATCATGTAATTTGGGCGCGACGATATTTATTATTGCACCTTTTATATATAAAAAAATTACAAAGTTTTAAAAAATTAAAAGTGTCATTCTTTGTTTTACGGTTAATTATAAAGTTTCATTTTAATTTTTGACAATTTTTAATCTATATTAATGATAAATCTTGTAACATTTTTAAAGTACAAAACTAGATAGCTCAATGTAAGACTACAATGTTCTAGATACATTTGGCTTGATTTTTGTTCTTGAGTTCCAATTCTATTGTTTATTCGTTTTCATCTTAAATGTTATTAAATCATATAAAATATCTTTCTAAATCATTTAAATTTAGCAACAAGACAAAAATCTAAATTGTTTATTCCTTTGTATAAAGGATTGCAACATCGATTATTGGGTGCCCGATAAGTGACATCGCCAACTTAATAGTTAGCACAAATGTCAACAATTGTGCAATTTGGGTGCGGTTGAAATGTGTTATCACGCCTTTTTAAATATTTTTTTTTTCAAAGTTTTAAACAATTAAAAGTGTCAATCTTTGTTTTAATTATAAGCTTTCATGGTAATTTTTAACAATTTTAATATATTTTAATGATAAACGTTGTGACATTGAGCCTTTTTAAATAAAATCTATTAAATTTAAAAAAAAAAGGTAATTATGAGGATTCACAGTATTTTTGGATAATTTGAATCCATTTAATGTTTGTAATACTGTTTCTTCTAAGGGTTCATATCCCAAGCAAACATCACGCTTGCAATCCTTTTCTGAATATCAAAATAGTTATCATCGATGATGGTGTCAAATTTTGCATGCATCATATGTATTTCTATAAACTTGATTGCATAAATCCCGCAATCTCATCTAAACACAAAAATCAACATAAACTACGAGAGTGAACATAATCTTTTGTTGTTTTACATTTCAACTTACTGAGATCTTAATACTTACGAGTTGCTTGTCTAGGTGCATACTCCCTTTGGCCTGGCTCATGGCCACTTTTTTGTCAATTTGTTTTGGTTTCTAAATCCAAAAACATCTTGCTTTGCAGAAGAAGCTTCGAAATTATTTTCGCAAACAGTTTCACAACAGGCTCTAACAGTTTAAGCATGTTAGAATTAGGACCGCAATCAAATAATAGAATCTGACTCGATCTATATCCACAACCATGCTGGCCCACACGTCGCCCAAAATTATGACATTTTGAGGAAAATATCTTTGAACTTCAAGTTTCTCTTCCTTATCAAATAGAGGACCTCATCAATATAGAAGGTCCGTGTAGAAAGGTTTATCAATTCTGAAGTCCTGCCTTGGATATATGCTTTGCTATCTCTATGGTTTCACCCCTTTGTTAAACTCGCATAGTTTGTCTCATCAAACAAACAAAGCACATTACAAACAGGTTTTCAACACTCTTTGTTCCCCCACTAGAGTTGTCAACACAAAACTACTAACCTCGTCTCCTTTGACCATCTTCACATTATCGTCATATACAATCTTAGGAGGAGTTTCATATGTAGTTTGATCATCATTTTTTTCATGGGCTTCGCCAGCCGTGGAGATGAAGTTGTCTCCGATTACATCTTGCTGACCTTGTTTGGCAAGAGTTGCCAACATCGTGTCTAATTTCTCAATTAATGTTGTGGCAATAGTTTTTTGCTCAACAAACCGAGCATTCATCCTTGACTCGACCTTACTAATCTAGGCATTTACTTCCCAACCCCTCATTGAAATAGCTCATTATACTCGACTCAAACATGGTGAGTTGAGCCGAGAACCAAGCCGGTTTAGGCTGGGATTGAGTCTAGGTGGTTTGTAGGGAAGGGGGACGACATGCTCTCATTCTTCTTCTTCTTTACCTCCCACAAGAACTGCGTCAGAGACTAAGCCCCTAGTTTGCGATTTAGAATACCCTATTTGGTATTATAAATATTGAAGAGTTGTACAATAAAAGCTTCAAGACTAAGAAGGAAAATGAGAATCTTAAAACTCAAGTGAAGTTGCTTCAAAAGTGTAATAGCCCGAGTTCTTAATAACATAATTAATCCTTCTATGTATAGTTAAATCCAAAATTTCAAGGATTTTTTTTTTAAACAAACTAAACTTTTAAAGCTTGTATAACGTCGGTTGAAATCAACCTAGATTTTAAAAAGAGTAAAAAAAATTAAAACTTATATAAATTTAAATATTTGAAAACTGAGTAGATCATAACTTGGTTTTTTTTTTTAACTTATACCCAGATTAGGTTGTCCAACTTCCATTTTAAAAATAACAATTAGAAACAAACAAGATCTTAAAACAGATTTGAGGATAAACTTATTTAACACATAAAGAGAAATAGAACTTGCTAAAATAAATATTTACATACCAAAAGATAAAACTGAAGTTGTACAAACTTAAAACACATTAATTTCAATAGTACGTATACATAAAAACCTACTGAAAACCTGAGCGGAACTAACTTGCGTGGACGGGTACCATTCCACCTTCCAGAAACAACTGCGCTCACATCCCATTCAAATATCAGAGCTATGTTTACCTGTAGAGCCTACAACACAAACAAATATTGTGAGCCGAAGCCCAGCAAGTACAGACTTATCCCACAAAATAATGTAACAAATTTAATAAGTGTACAAACATATAATATAGATAATATTGTCATGAATCGTGAATGTATG
>WUAT03056762.1:0-13553 GCA_010015005.3 Ulmus americana
GAAAAACAGAGAAGATGAAGGGTCGTGACTGATGGAGGCGAGCAGGACTGAGCTAGTAAACAGCGCGTCTGAGCCAGTCGAGACGCCTAGTGAGGGATGCGACTGCCCAGTCACTCTGCTCGATTGGACAGTCGTGCCCCTCATTGGGTGTCTCAACTAGCTTAGTTGCGCCTGCATCAATGAGTCTTGAACCGACTCCTTCAGTCATGCCTCCCGTTTGGGGGTAGTGGCTGGATCAACTAGTATAGTCGCGCGACTATCGACGACACTGCCAAAATTTATAGGTTTTTTGCCGGTCGGAATTTGCAGGTTTTGGCCGGAAAATACAGTCTTGGCCAGAAGTAAGGAGAAAGAAGATGAAGAAATGGATTTTATAAATTAAATAAATAAAAAATAATTAGAATGTTAGTTTTGCAATGCACTTTTTTGGTTGGGGTTAAGTAAGCAACAAGCACTTTTAACTAATATGATATTTAAGAAATAAATCCTTCTAAATTTTTTTTTCCCAGAAAAATCCTTGTTTAAGTTTTAGATTTGAAATTTTTATCAAACCTATCTTTTTTGATTGCTTTTTAGTTAAAATTAAAAGATAAAAAGATCAATATACTTCATATTTATTTTATATATTATACACTATATACACACACACACTAAACTACTAATCTATATTGTGTTTGAACAATAATTAAAAAATTTAAACTAATTTTAAAGTTTAATGAAATATTAAAATACTATATTATGTACAATATCAAAACTGATTATGTGAAAAACTTAATAAAAACTAATTTTAAAATTTAATATAGATATTAAAATACCATATTATGAGCAATTTCAACATGAAAAACTTAATAAAGTAATTATTTATTAAATAAAATTATGATAATACTTAATTTTTGAATAATGATTAAGTTTGTAATAACTTTAGATAAAAAAAATATATAAGTTTCTTTATTTCTAAAAAAAATAATGAATATAATAATATATATTCAGTCAAATAATTTATTAATATATTTTATTGATAAAGATTTTATTAATTTATTAAATATAAATTAAAATTGTATTGAATATAGATCATATTTAGTTATTTGTTAGGAATATGGTATTGTTACTTGATTATTGAATCAAACAAAAACTCTATTTAGAATAATATTATGTTTTACTCTGTAAAATGCCGAACTAAACAAAAACTCTGTTTAGACTGCTGAATCAAACAAAAACTCTATTTATAATACTCTATTCAGAATACTGCAGAATCGCAAACTAAACAGTAGATTTTTAGTGGTATCGTACCATTAATGTTATATTTGAAAATGTTGGACTATTATAACCCAAGTATTAGAAGGGACAAATAGTCTCATTGGAAAGCTCTTAAATAGAGAGCATGTGTAGAATAGACAATGATGAAGAAATATATTTTATATTAATCATATAATTTGATTTTTAAAATTATTACATTTGAAGAATTTTTAGATCACTTTTTTTCAATATTTTGAATATAAAAGTTTCATTTTTTAATAGAATTTATTAGATACATAATAATGTTTGGTGACTCAATTAGGTCTTATTGACACTTCTGAGGCTAATGAGTTAGCCAATATCACTTCTTTCTTTTTTTTTATTAAATAATGTCCATTTTTTATTTCTAAAAAACTATTTTACCCTTTAATTATTAAGAACTACCTTCCATTTCAATAACTTTCTTTTTCTCATCAATGGCTTTCAATGCTTCAATGACAACATCTTTGCTTTCAATACTTCAATGACAACATCTCTTACTTTCATCACCATTGATACTTTGCACTTCATTATCTCCCATATGGATCACTTCAAAACATCTATTTCCTTAGTCTCATCATCTCTCTCCATCCCTATTCACCAAATTCACTCCATTTCACCCTCTTCCTTACATAGGCGTCAAATTAGTCATCTATTTCCCCCAAAATTCTTCCTTAAGCTTACCTGGAGTGCATGAAAATTATGCTTTTTTCAACTCCTCAAATGGCTAAAGCCTTAGTTTCCATGTATAAAAAACATATTATTTATCGAGAAATATACTAATGGTCCATTTTGAATAAACGTAAACAAAGAAGTAGACCATCAATCTACTTTTCAGGATAAATGTAAATAGAGAAATAGGTCAATGATCTATTTTTCTCCACTAATCTATTTTTATGAATGAATGTAAATAGAAAAATAAGCCTACAATCTATTTTTTTGAATGAATGTAAATAGAGAAATAGGCTAACAATCTACTTTTCTAAATAAATGTAAACAAAGAAATAAGCTAACAATTTATTTTTTTTGAATGGATGTAAATAGAGAAATCTATTTTTCTAAATAAATATAAATAGAAAAATAGACGAACGATTTATTTCTCTTAATAAATGTAAATAGATAAATTAACCAATGGTCTATTTCTCTTAAATGAGTGTAAATAGACAAATAAAGACTTAATGATTCAAATGTCTCCCGAAGTTTCCTCGAGTTTGCAAGTAGAATCATAATAGTTTAAATTGACCTTAAAACCTCCCCAAATTTACTATTTAGTGACTTAAGTGACATAAATTGTAATGAGATTATTTCTTATCCGTTTTTGTTCCACGTGAGGCACACGTGACAATTTTAAAATTTCAAAACAAATTTTCTTTTCTTTCTTTTTTTTTTCTTATCCTTTTTCTTTTTTTCTTCTTATCCTTTTTCTTTTTTTCCCCTTCTTCTTCTCATTTTTCTTTCTTTTCTCTCTCCTTCTTCCTCTTCTTTTATCTCTCTCTCTCTTTCTTTCTTCTTCTTTTCCTCCCTAGCCGATAAACCTACCTCTTCAAAATCCTCCATCGACACCTACTCCACCCCGCCATCGACCCAATTCCCTTGCCGGCCAACCCCTGCCTCCCTCACTATCTCTTATTTCTCTCTCTCTCTCTATCTTATTTTCCTTCCTACATGGTAAAACCAACTCTTAAAAATCCTCCACTAGCGCCGATCTCCACCCTAGCCGCTGACCCAACTCCCTTGCCGACCAACCTACGCCTCCCTCCCTCTCTCTTCTCTTTTCTTATCTCTTTTTTCTCTTTCTCTTCTGTTTCCTTCCCTTCACCGACGATGAATTCAACCCCTATTGTTGACCCAACCCCCACCTCGTCAGCCAGCTCTTGCCTATTTTCTTCTTCATCTCTCCTATTCTCTATCTCTATCTCTCCATATGCCCAAAATCCCAAAAATTTATACCATAATTTGAGCAAATTAGGGCATAAATTTTGGTATTTTTCAATTGTGAATGTTCTTGGTTCTTGACTTATTTTGGGAATTCGAGTTTTGTTTTGGTTTCTGGCTTGAGTTTTGTTTTGAGAATTTCAATTGTAAAATTGTTCAACTTGTGTTTGATTTTGATTTTGTGATATGTTGGCTCTTGAGATTTTTGTTTGGTGTTTATTTTTATAGATTTGGTTTTTCTTTTTCTTTTTGGATTTGGTTGATGGGTCTGCAAATAAGTGGTATGTCTAGTTTGTTGTAAGGGATTATGTTAGTGCTTTTTGGATTTGGATTTGGATTGACGAATGGATATGAAATAGATTTTTGCCAATACAACAATAGAGGTGGGAGGGAGAAGGAGAAGGGCTCGAGATTGTGGGCAGAAAAAGATAATAGGAAGTGTAGTTTTATTGTTTTTATTTAAATATTATTTATTTATATTTTATTATTTTTATATTGATTTTTTTTTATGATATATTTCCAAATTTGCCCCTTACTTTATGTTATGTGCAGCTCACGTGTTCAAGTAAACAAATGGAAGAATGGTTCATTACAAATTTTATTACTTAAGTTACTAAATAGTAAACTTGAGAGGTTTAAATGTCATTTTGAAACATCGGATGACCACTTACAAATTCGGGAAAACTTTGAAAGAATTTGAATCATTAAGTCAAAAATAAATCATTGGTGTATTTCTCTAGATTACTATGGTTGGTAAGAGTGAGAAATAGGTAAGAGAGAAAAAGAAAGAGATTATTTGGTTATGAGAGTATGACCCATATAAGAGAGAGCTTATTTAGTTATGGTGGTAGGAGTGGGAAATAGAATAATAAGTTGGGGGAATTGCAGGAATGCCCCTAATATGAGGTATCAAAACATTTATACCCCTATTTTACATCCATTACAAATGTGCTACTTTTTTTAAACCTATTTTGCCCCTCTATAAAATGAAAAATTACAAAGAAACTTAGAGACCAAGATAGATGACCCTAAGTATGAAGAGATAAAAAAAGTATTTTACATAAAAAGAGAGGTACATATGAAATGATTTAAAAACAGATGTGCGAATGTAATGGATTAGGAAAAATGGGGTATATGATGTAATTTCCTCTAATAAGTTAGGGATAATTTTTTTTGCTATAATAAAAAAGGGAACTACATGAATGCCCCTAAAATGAGGCATTAAAACATTTATACCCCTATTTTAAATTTATTACGAATATGCAACTTTTTAACCTATTTTACCCCTACACAAAATGAAAAATTACAAAAAAAACTGAGATATATGACTTTAACATGGAGGCATAAAAAAGTACAAATGGAATGAATTTAAAACGGATGTGCAAATGTAATGGATTAGGAAAAAAGGGGGCATAGGATGTAATTTCCTCATGATCGAAATGGTAAAATGTTGTTTGTGGCCCATTAAGATTTGTATCCATCAAAATGCCCCCTCAAATAAATCCCGGCCCGGCCCGGCCCATAACCCAATCCCAACTTAAAAGTAAAAAAAAACCCACGCCACAGTTCGCCGATCCCTCTACATCTCCGGTGGGGCGGAAGCAAAAGCGCCAAACCAAATTTATACAAAAACCACCACCAACAACAAATGCAAACCAATTCCTCTATTTCCCGCCGTAATTTTTCTCCAATTTCACCTTCTCTCCGATAGCTCTCTCCTCCGAGCTCTCTTCCATGGCTGCCCCCTCGCCAGCCCTAACCAACAACAACAACTCCACCACAGCGGCCTCGGCCGCCGCTGTGTCTTCCTCCACCGTCAACGCCACCTCCACCGCCACCGCCACCGTCTCTGTGCCTGCCGTCCCGGCGGGTGTCAACTCGGTGCACCGTACCGACACGCCGCCGAAGACCCTTCGCGGGCTTAATAAGCCCAAGTGTAAGCAGTGCGGCAATGTCGCTCGCTCCAGGTGAATTTCTTGTTCGATTTTGTTGTTTGGGATTGCTCGTTTGGTGCTGGAATCTTGCTTGTTTGAAATTTGGTTCTGGAATTTGTGGTGTTTTGTTTTTGAAGTATGAATTGTGTGTGTCTGTGTTCCTGTTCATGTCTCTGTGTTCTTGATTTTACTATTTTTTTGCTGTTTATTGAATATTTGTTTTTCTAGGGCTTCAAATTGATGTTTGTTAAGTTTCTACAAGCAAGAAAATTGCCCCAGTAAAGGGATATTTTGTAGTAGACAGGGAGTAGTTTCACTTACACATGGCAATGTAAGACAGATCTTATAGAATTTTCTGTTATCATGAGTTTTACTGTTTTAAAAATTGTCTTTTCTTCTGAAGATGGAAATTTAGAAAAGTAGGGAAGCTTTGGTTTTATTATACGTGAGTTGCATTTGGATATTTAGATTATCCTATAGACTGCCGATGGAGTGAAACAGGGTAGGTTTTAATTCGTTGTTTATGAAATTTTGATGGTAATACATTCATTTGAATGAGGGGTTTATCATATAAAACTGATTCTGCGAATTGTTAGTGTGTTCTGTTGTTATGGGAGAATTATCAATTGTAATTGAATATCTGCTTCAATCCTTAGGAGAAGGAACATTTTCGTCCATACGTGAATATGTTAATTAGACTAGATTAAGCTTCTTTTTGTTTGCTATGGATACACTCAACTCTAATTAGTTGATTGAATTTTCCCTTGGGATTGTTGACTAAGTATGATGGTTTGGTTTTTGAGCAAGGCATACTACGTGACAGTTCGTTATTACTGTTATTGCTCATAAATGATGTGATTCCCCTCAAAAAAATGATGCCATTCACATGTAATTTAAATGATTTCCTGTTTGGAGCTTTTGAGCTTATAAATTAACTGTGCAGGTGTCCATTTGAATCATGCAAGAGTTGCTGTGCAAAAGCTCAAAATCCATGTCCCATTCATGGTATGGTGATATAAATTTTGTTTACTTTATCATGCCCTTTCAGGAAGTAGTTATCCCATTTTTTATTAAAAAATTTGATTGCAAAATTATATTAGACTTATTTGGGCCTTGGTATAAACGAGATATAGATTGACAGAATACAACGCGAAGCCAAGTGACTCTAAGATTCTTGTAGCCCTCTACACCAAGCCAAGTGGCTTGGGGTTAGATCTACAAAAGAAGTAGCAGCCTTTCTGATATCAAAAAAGTTATGGATAATCACTCTGTAAAATAAAATTATTTTGGGCTATGGATACCCTTATAACATACACATTGAAAACAATGCAATTTTCCCTTTGTAGAAAACTATTCCAAGCATTCAATTAATTTTTGCCCATTTACAATGCTTTGGAAAATTTGATGTGTTGGCTGAAGTAAATGCTAAATCTCTCACTGTATTGAAGTAGGTTCTAAGAAATTAGTTTCTAGAGTTGGGAATTTAGTAATATTGACTCAATAGGCTTGATCCAAATGTGTTAGCTCAATTTTGTGTTTTGTTGAGTTTCTATACATGTTAGGGTTTTGTTATTTGTCGTTTCATGTGCAAAGGTTTTAGGGTGTCCTGGGTACAGTACAGATTTGTTGGTCGAAAAGGTCAGGGAAATAATATTTAATGAAAAAAAATGTGATGCTCGATTGAGAAATTGACCTTCTATCCAAGCTCCGATTGTATTTTTCACTGTTAAGAATCTTACTTTCCTTCATTGACATGATTTCTCATTTTCTCACTATCATGGCCTTGTATTTTTATTTTCCTCACTGTCTGTATTATGACTACAGTTTTGAAGGCAACTACAACTTTTCCTGATAAGACGCAAGCTTCAAGCTCTACTTTATTCAACCAGCAGTCTACAGAGGCATCATCGTCTGTGTGAGTTCTGAACTTCTGATCATCTTCAACTTTGTCTTGTTATATTTCTCATAGCAACAATCTGTACTTCTATTGACTCAGGGTATAAGTTATTATTAGATATTTTTATCCTTGTGGCTATGAGTTTCTTTGCATCTATTATTTCCGACACTGTTGGATAGAATTCTTAAAAGCCAAAAATTGTTGGCACCTTCAATTTCTGTCTTTTGATCAATGATCTGAAATGAGCATAGGCTTCCTTTTCTAATTTTTCATACATGTTTCTGATTACTACTTTTCATTGCCTGTTGTCCAATTACTCTCGTAACTTTGATTAGTCTTCACGTGTGTGTGTTAGGGGGTTTTCGGGTGCAGGGTGTGGGGGGCTTTGTAAAAATCAAGTTTTGATCTTTTTTTCTTAGCCGTTTCCTTTCATTGACCCTATTTCAGGAATTCACATCGAGTTGCATCGTTCCGACAACTTTCAAACTCTTTTTCTCAATTCAGTAATGTGCAAATCCCACTCCGTGCAAAGAAGCCATTGACCAGAAAGGTACATATTAAACATGGATTCGGTTCTCTTAGTTTTTGCTAAATTAAATAGTAGTCTGAACTGTTATATTTTGGCATGAGAACGAACTCCTAATTTAGTGTGGGATTTCAGGACGTCGCAGCAATAAATGAATGGAGGTTTTCCAAATTGAAGGAACACAGGGAAAGAGACATTGAAGCTGAAAATGAAGCTTTTGATCGATACTTGCAAAATATTAACTTATTGGAGGAAGTATTGTCTGCAAAATCTGTTTTAGAGGGGTCCACCGAGGATGAGTCATCTATATCGAACGGGAACCCTGCCTCCAAGGAAGAAGAAGACAGTGCAGCTATAATCAGAAGGCTGAAGTTGAAGCTCAGGTCCAACCCTGGAAGAACGGGTAACTCAAGAAAGAGAATAAAGAAAATTGTTGATGATGGTTTAAAAAAGCTTCAGAAGTGTGAGTATGGAGCAAATGACCCAAAAGAGTTGGATAAAGGGCCCAAAAGAGCAGAAGATTGGTGGGCTGAAAGGGCCTCAAACTTAAGCGATCTTATTGACAAGCTAAACAAAGCCCGAAACGAGGAGGATCTAAAACCTTGCTTGGAGGTAAAATCTCAGCTCTTCAATCATCATACAGAGAGTGCATTAGAGTCTCAAGACACTAAGATAATAAAGGATCAGACTGCTAGGAATGATTTGGAATCCAATAAAGAATTAACTTTCTCATTGTCAAAATTGGTTACCACAACCGAAATTGATCAAGAAACTCTCCGATGTGTCGATGCACACTTCTCTTCTATTGAGCAGATAGAAAATCTATGATTAAAGCCTGAGAGGAAAGATTTGAAATAGAACATGGTTTGTAGATTAGCCCATTTGGATGATTGAATATAGGTTTAAAAGAGATGTCATAACTTCCTCATGTAATTTCATCCTTTTTTTTTGAAAAAGAAATGTGTAATTTCATCTTTTAATGCATGTGTTTTTGTCCCCCACCTAGATGTTCATATGTTATTTGTCTCAAATTTGTATTTCAATTTGATTTTAATATAAGAAAGTTCATGAAATTTCAGAATAATGGATTTGGACTTGTTTTTTTTCTCTTTCAATATCAAATTTTAGCGAATGAAAGTAATATTTTGACTCAAATTATTGAGGCTTAAAACTTGAATTTGGATTGTCAAACGTCGATTTGAATCTTAAAGGAGATTCAAAATCAGATTATTCAAATTTTGGTAATTGAAGTGACTAAAAACTGACCATGATCTCAATTAGTGGAGAAAGATTATTAGGAAATAGATCAATTTGGTGGCACAGATTAGAGTCAATTAGGAAAAAAAAGCCAAAATGGTTTTCTCTTGTTGTGAATTGTGATTTTATTATTATCGGTTTGACTTTTTAAGGCTTACTTAAGGGGCTCCATTAAAAAATTTAGTAAGGATAATGGGAAAATAGAATCTGCCTTGGGCAGCCCCTTTGGGCTAAGAAAGTGGGTCAACAGCTAAACTTCAAAGCCGGCCTAGCCTAACACACAAATACAATTAAACCAACAATTTATTAATTAATCGAGAAACCCATTTGGAATATGTGGTTCCAAGTGATATCATATCCATATATAATCTCTAAGAAACAGAAATACACCAATAGAATATTACTTTTTTTTTTTTTTTTTCAGAGTCCAATATAGAAGTAGAGGCTAGTGTCTGGATGCCTCGTGAAAATGGACCTCTAACAAACGAACACCTTAGATTCCTTAGAACATTGCAAGAAAATGTAACATATTTTATTTGCTAAAAAAGTAAAACCAAACAATCATAATAATCTCAATGGGTGGCCAAACATTTCCATTTCATTATTTGTCTTTGAATCAAAGTCATATTAGCTCAGGATAGGTGGCTTCATGAAAAGAATGAGAATGGGGTTCTAAAGGCACATTACACACCATTATGACATAGAAATCCCATCTTTCTTGATCTTTTCTTTTTGGGGGCAAGAAAGCTTTTTCTGAAGCATTAAGTTTAGTAGGTTTTCCCTCATTGGGTAGTGGCTTTTTTCTTTGCTTTTATATATTCTCTTATTGTGTGTGTGTGTATATATATATATATACTTCTCTCAACCAACATCTAACTTTCTTGGTGGAAATCAAACCTTTCTAGGCCATTTTTCTTTCCCTTGAAAAAAAGGCTGTCAAATGCCCTTTCAATTTCAATGGCTCTACTCATCTCAACATCACCTTTTTTTAAGAGCCCTCTAGCTTTTGCATTTTTATCAAACCCATTATCATGCTCAGTGCTCCCAACCCTGTTGATCTTAATCATGATTATTTCTCATGGATTTAGACTCATTACTAGATTAATTTATAATCTCATCATAGAAGAAACATTACATCAACTATTTACTGCTATCGATATTTTGTAAAACAAACCTTTGTATTTAGTATAATACATAACGATATCTAACATTTAGTTTTAGTTGCGTAGCAAAGGCCGGATTAAATTTTTAGTTACCAATTAGTGTTGTATATGATAAATGCAAATTTTGTTTTTAGGAAAATCAATTTCAATAGGATCCTTGTGCAATTTTTCAAATGTCAAGTTGGGTCTTGATTATTATAGAAATGATAATTCCATTTTGTAGTTGTAAAATGCTTGTCCTTGTCTAATTTAATTAAAATGTCATCTTTTGAAGTTGGGTAGTTCCCATTGATACAGCCAAAGAAGTCCAACTCAATGATTTTGCCCTTTGAAACAATCAAAATATTTTCCTTGACAAACACCCCTAATTTCAACCTATAATTCTTAATTAAAAAATTTAGATGTACATCTTAATGATCAACATCACCAAGGAAAATCACAAAGTCCATACCTGTAATTCCTACAACTTTCATTAATTTTCACATGCTTTTCTAATCTAAAAACCTTTCCTTGATTGACAAATTAACCAAAATTAGTATGTTTAATTAAGGCCACACAACGATGATCACTAAGCATAATTATGTAGGAGATAAGGATTAAAGAAAAGCTTTTAAGAATCTCACACATGGATTATGGTGATATCTCTAGCTAATCCCCCATTAACTTGAAAAACAAAAACATATATAATATATTCCTAAAATGACTATCTCCCAAACAACTCAAATCATAGGAAGCATCCTTTTCTTTGATGATTCGTTAGATTTCTCTTTTTAAAAAGGTTCTTCCTTATAATTCTCATCTTGCTCTCATGTGTCTATGTGCGGCCAAGAATCATGGGTTTTTTATTTTATTTTTCTAATTATTATTATTTTTTTATTTTTTATTTTTAAATTTTTTGTACTGTTATAGGCTTTGATTGATGCCATTCCAATGTCACTGGCTTAATGGTTTAAACTGTGCAAATAAAAGTTTTCAACAAGGTCATGTTTGCTTGTCAAGTCACACAGAAGCCACATGGTTTTGCATATACTTGTTTAAATTTATAGTTTTTCAAAAAAGTTAAAGTTAGTTAATTCTTGATTAAGAGATATATATGCTGAGCTAGCTTTTTAGCTATGATTCTATATCATGTTTTTTTTGAGCTAATTTATTTGTCCATTTCTTGATTTAACTTCTTGAATTTATATATATATAGATCACGAAACTTCTTAAAATTTATATTGGAGAAAAAGTTTAAGGGTCCTAATCCAAGTTCTTAGTGTACTTTTCTTGCAAGCTAAATACAAGTATCAATACGTGTCTAGTTATATATACGTCTTTTTTTGATAACTTACTTGATATATTTACCGTTGTTGATCAAGTCAAACAAAATATATGTAGGGATTCGTTCATTTCGCGATTAGGTGAGTATTTTGGTGATTTGAACAAAATTACTGTAAAAATATTTTGAATGGTGAATTCAGAGGAAAAAAAAATAGAAAAAAAGGAAAAAAATGATATTGTAGCACCACGAAAAAAACAGTATGTAAATAGTAATGACATTAAAAATTTCTAAATAGAATTACAGTAAATGACAAAAAAAAAAAAAAAAAAACGGAGCCTTAACAAAAAAAATGAAACATGAACATAATTTTCCATTGAATTGTTCATGACTAGAAACATTCAAATAGATGGACATTAGTCTTTAATTAACATCTCAGTCTACTTCTAAATCCCAGCCTTGTAAGTAGACTTCAAAAGGGTAATAGTAATGTTACTAAAAACCAAAATCTCCTTATATAATCAAATCCATCATTATATGTGTGTGTGAAAATTGAAAACGACCCAATTAATAGTGACACTTTTAGGTTAACTTGATAATGACTAATTCTAGTAACACTAATAATATAATTCAAAATTGGTAACCTCACACACGGTCCTCATAGCTACAATTTGTCCTTCCCCAAAACAATATATATTAAGCAAACATCACATTCCTATTACACATTATAGTTTGCTTATCTCTTGGTGTATAATATATATATATATATATATTATGTGTCAAGGAATGCAGGTGGAAACTGGGTTCATTTTAACAAATATTAGCAACAACACCAACGTGTTCTTTAAGGAAGTTGAGGGAGAAAAATCCAAATGAAAAACTCCAAACAAAAATGATGAAAAAGGCTTTGAAAATAATGATGATACGTTTAACCCAATAATCAATTCATGTCTTAATGCTATTAGATGGCCGGAAAAATAAATAGAGAAGCTTATATATAATACATACTTTATAAACATTATAATTAATCATTTTATCTTTAACTGTTAGAGATAGATTATCCTATCTTGTTTTATTCAACTTTTGCTAAAGTTAAACAAGAGTTTGAAATTTAAATCACGCTAGGTGTGGTATAAGCCAAACAAATATTGCAAACAAAGCGACCTAAAGATATTGACATAATCGTTTCTCACCCTTTTGTTCCTCAAAAGATTTTCAATTAACCTGCTTTTACGGTTTTACCCCAAACCTGGTTTACCAAGAACTGTAGATAAGATAACTAGAACTTTCCAAGGAAAAAGGCAGTGTCAATAATGTGATTATATGGATTTTTATTTATTTATTTTCTTTATTAATAGGAATCACTGCACTAAAAAAAACATTCTAAAAACCGGAACATAGTTGGTGGTTCAGCAAGATCGATGTTAAAAAAGAGTTTTAGTGGCAATTTGTCGATAAAACTGTCATCTAAAGTTTACTTAAGTATAGATGTGCCTTTTGGAATTTTAGTGGCAATCACTACAAGAAAAGTCGTCTATATAGTACACCTATAGCGACGACATAACGAAGTTGTCGCAATAAAGTCGTCATTTGCCATTTCTCTCTTGGCGGACCTTGTAGTGACGACATTAGTTGTTGCTATAGGGCAAAGCATTTTTTGGGAATTTTAGCGCCTTTTTTCCCCACGAGATGGACTATAGGCCCTAAATTTTTGGGAGGGAATTTTAGCAGTATTTTTATGTTGAGATATCTAGGAGAACCAATAGGGACAACTTTTTTAGTCTATAGGCCACTAAATTTTAGGTGTGAAATCTTCGTGCTATTTTTATCTCGAGATATTTAGGATAACTTATAGCGACGACATATATCGTCACTATCTGTAATACGGTGCGTGTTGCCAATAGCGACGATATTTATATCCTATATTGACGACATATAAGTCTTGCGATCTAAAATAAAAGCCTTCTTCTTCCCCATTGATGTTTCCCAAATCGCCTCCCCCCCCTTTTTTTTTTCTCTCGGATTCAAGCTTCCCAAGTGATTTTGAAGAGGTTTGTGGGTGATTTTAACTTAGTTTTGTTGTTGTCTATATGGATTTTCTTGTTTTAGTGTTTTTGGTATTTTGGGAGATGATATTTAATGTATTGTTGTGTTTTAGGTGATTTGGTTTAGAAAAAGTATTGGAATCTCTACGTTTGTGTGTGTTTAGAATCCAAGTATGTAAAATTGTTTATCTTTGGTAATTATTTGTGTTATTGAATTAGAATTAGAATTAGAATTTGGTATTAATTTTAATATATGGTAT
>WUAT03056871.1:0-12900 GCA_010015005.3 Ulmus americana
ATTGATGACGAGAAACTATCGTTTTGGCAAAAAAAAAAACTCACTTTTGTTGACCATGGATGAATAGTGACAATTTAAGAGTATAAAAAAACATCTTGAGTTGTGATTTGTTTCTCTCTTATTCCGTACCAGCATATTAGGAATCTACATCTTCTCTCTGATAGAGGGCTTTTTAGGGTGCCACGCCAATTGTTGCCTAAAATTATCATTACACGAGAATTCAATCAATGCCAGATACTTGTGCCATGCACCCTTGAACTCGACCAATGGTGGACTTTCTAGTTTGTTTCAAACGAAGAACTTGACTGATGGTCGATTTTTCTGGTTTTTTTCAAACGAAGAACTTGACCAATGGTTGATTTTTATGAAAGAGGTCAGAATTTGCAAATATGAGAAACATCCAATGAGCCGAGCAAATATGACTTGAAAAATATATATAGGGAAGTCTCTTGAAGGCTCTTCAAATTGGAGTTTCAAATCAAGAATTAGGGTTTATTAACAAATTGCAATAAAATTGATCTTAAGAGTTTGAGAAATTAGGGATTCAAAGCATCTTTGGTGAGTCAAAGTTTATATTATTTAATATATAGTTCCAATTTATCAAAAGCACTTCGACTCTAATTTTGACGATAAATTTTTAAGAGAAATAAATGAAGTTAACTTTTGCCGAAGAAGAGGAAGACAAGTATATTTTATTTTTCTTAACTAATAAAAAAAAAATTCATGAATGCATTTTAATTTAATAATTTTTTTTTTGGTAAAGACATTTTAATTTAATGTTAATGGTTGTTAAATGCTCTTTAAAAAATGATAATTATTAAATGAGCCCTATTTCTCATGTGAGATGTGCTTGAAAGTGAAGCCAATACTTGATATTCAAAAAGAATTTAGGGCATCTCCAATGGGACACCATTTTGGTATAAAACACCAAATTGGTGTAAAAATTCTCTCCAACCACACACCAAATTGGTGTGAAATTTGTCCACTTTTCATTTTAGACATGTTTCTTTACTTTTTCAAAATAAACTTTACATTTTAACCCTTAAATTAATTTTTATCACATTTATATCCTTATTTTTATTATTTAATTTTTTTTAATTTGTATTTATGTTAATTTGATTATTATTTATTTTAATATTTATAATAATAACTTTATAATAATTATATAATTCAATAAATGATGAGAAATTTTTTTTTAAAAAAAAACTTCATTACGATACAAATATTAAACTTCAATAACTCAAAATAAAATAACACACTAATTTAAAAACACAAAAATTAAAAGAAAATACAACATAAATTAGAATAATAATTTAGTATTCCGGTAAATTACTATCAATATGTAATTTTATTTTTGTGTTGTTGTTTTTATATTTTTTGAGCATTTTATATTAGATGTAATAATTTTTTATATTAAATATAAGGTTTACTTGATTTAATAAATGCACAATTTTATTAAATTAGTATAATATTCTAAGTTACTATTAGTAATTAATTAATAAAATATATTATTCTCTATATTTAATTAGTATATATAAATATAATTAATGAAACAAATTAATTGTTGAGAATTAATAAAAAGAAAAAGAAAGAGAATATATGTATTTTTTTGATATAATATTTAGAGCAATGAATTAAAAATGTAATAATAATTTAGTGTAAAAATTATACTATTTTAATATGAAAATTATATTAAATTAGTATTTATGATTTGAGATAGTTTTACGAGCAATCCACTTCCAATCACCATCAACGCAATCCAATCGACTCTCAACTAACAACGACATGAAGCACTGTTTTGAGTTAATTTTGATGCCCAAACAAATGCTTCGTAAATTTATTCTTCTTTCTTTAAAACATTTAATTTTTATAAATAAATTGTCCTGTTTTTTAAAAAGTTTCATGACTAAATGACATGTAAGATGTGCTCCATCTACATGAGTGGCCCTTGACATAATAGAAGAACGAGACGAATAAATGATCGCACGAGGGGCCTTGTATCCTGACAGTAATTATGTTCTTTTATTCGAGAAAAACTTGTTAGGCAATGGATTAAAAAATATTGGCGTGCATATATTTTTTTGACGGCGACCACAATCCTCTTCCACTAGACGAAGGGTGCCCAACTATTCTTAGTACTAGGTATTATTGTCAAGTGGTCAAAATTCCCCACAACTTTATGACAAGTTATAACCATGTGAAAAATAAGGGGATATTGGGCTATCTAGCAACTTTACCACTCATTTCCAGTTTTAGATATTTTCAATCTGGCCCATTAATTTCATACTTCACAGTGTTCTTAAATTGTACATGGAACACATGGGTTTTCTGGTCCCACGATAATTATTAATTTTTTTTTTTTAGTTCAAAATTTCAAATGGACTTTGTGGTTTTATAGTTATAACGAGTTTGGTGCACTGTTATATTTTTATTAAAGAATTAGTAGTGTCAATATAATAATATTTAAGTTTTGTTTTTTTTCTCATAATTACATAAGCGAAATTTTGACTCAATGTCCAATGTATGACTAAAATTAAATGTCAATAACTGATTCGATATTATGATATTGTAATATATATTTTGAAAAAAATATCAAGTTTTATATAGGATATTACACGGTGAAGAGTGTTTATCGGATTGCATCTGGTGAGATTATCATTCCAAGTGTGGCAGTGCTTCAAGTTCTCAACTTATTCTAGCTTGGAGAAAGTTTTGGAAGTTTAATATTCCAAGCGAGATCAAAGCTTTCATTTGGAAAGCCTTTTATAATTGGTCCCCATAGCTTTACATCTCGATAAGCATGACGTTCCCACTGCTCAAATTTGCCCGCTTTGTGATGGTGGGACGGAAAATACTTTTCATGCTCTTTGGTTGTATCAAATTCTAAAGAGTAAACATAAATCCTTTAGATTTCTTATTGATATTGTATGACAATTACATTGTGATATGAAGGAATTTCTTTAACTGCTTATGTGAAACTCTCTAAGGATCAATTGGGGTTGCTTTGTGTGTTTCTTTGGAGAGTATGGTTTAAAAGAAACTAATGGGTGCATGAGAAATCTTGTTTGATGAATATGCTTGCTTAGGCTGGTCGAAACAGTTTTTGGAGGACAATCGCAGGGTCCATGTGTGCAACGTTAGGTGGCTAGGTCCTGTCAGTCATCCTTGCCAAGCTCCGGCCGGTGATGTGTTGAAGATTGATCTCAATCCTGCTTGGTGTAATCATTGAAAAAATATTGGTTTGGGGTTGGTGGCTCAAAATTTCTACGGTGAGGTGTGTGGGGGCGGTAGCAATTCCAATCATTTTCTTTGTTTCCATTCATGTATCTGAGCCTTGAGCCACTAAAAGAAGTGTTATCTTTGCAAGGAATGTGGGTTTTGGTAGAGTTAGCTTTGAATCAGATTCTTTGAGAATTATCAAAGGTCTCCAAAACTATGAAAGTTATGCTTCTAAGTTAGATTACGTCTTAGAAAATATTTTTGAGCATTGTAATTGTTTGTCTTGACATAGCTTCCCACATGTCTTTAAACAAAATAACCAGGTTGTCCATTCTCTTGCGAAGTTAGCACTTTCGCTCGAGAGTGAGCAAATCTAGTTATTTGGATATCGAGAGCCTTGTTTCACTTGTAATTGCTAATATTCGGTTTGTTTTGTTCTTAATGAGAAGTTTTTCCTTCAAAAAATATTTTCCATTTGCAATTTTTCTTAATTCAAATGGAATCTCCAAAGATAATAGCATGTTTTTATTGATTCAAATCCAAATTTAATTATTTGGATAAGTATGGTAACTTAAATAGTGAAAGAAGTCTCTTTTTAATTTATTATTCATTTTTTTTAAACTCAATTCAACTTAATTTATCTAAACACAAATTAATTTTATTTTTTATTTTTTTAGAGACCTACCTAAACAAATATTTCAATTTTAAATCATTAAATTCAAATCTCCTTATTCCAATTTTATATTCAAATTTAGCATGATGGATCATAATATAATACAAATTGCAATAATTTTTTTTTATGATTATAAAGTTAGAAATTATTTTTTCATGTTCAATATATGAAATCAATAATATATAATCCACAAAAAAATTAAAACAATTTCACATTAATTTTTTTTTATTTTTATTTTATAAAAGTAATAGAACAATTTAAAAAGAAACAAAATATAATATTAAACACATTATTTGGGTTCAAATTGGATATACTTAGTACAATATGTTATTTTTTATATATAAAAAATTGTTAATTGAGCTTATATATCAATTTTGCTATTTTGTAGAGGTTTTATTAATAATAATAATAATAATAATAAAGTAATAAAAGGAAAAGAAAAATGAAAAAAGGACAATGTCAGAGGTTCATAAATAAAACAAAAAAAAGGAGGGAAAACATTTGTTGTACTTGTATCAGTTGAACTCCCCTCGAAAAAAAATATATATATTTCTCAACGTACTATTTTGGTTGACAATGAGATAAATAGTAAAAAATTTCTACTCTTTTATATATATACTAGTGTATATATTTAATATTACGTATTATTAAAATTTATAATTTAATTTTATTAAAATTTAATTATAATTTAAAATTGTGTAATAAAATTTAGAGAAAATTAAACTCGTGACCATTAAATCTTGAAACTAAAGATATTAATATCTACACCGTATGAAAAGGTGTTGAAAATATAATTTTGAGAATTCCTTTTTAACATAAAAAGGGTGTATTTGTTCACATGATCAATACAAATAAAATTAAAAATTTCACTTTAATCAGAGTTATAGTTTGTTGT
Source organism: Ulmus americana (assembly GCA_010015005.3). Classification (NCBI taxonomy): domain Eukaryota; kingdom Viridiplantae; phylum Streptophyta; class Magnoliopsida; order Rosales; family Ulmaceae; genus Ulmus; species Ulmus americana. The sequence goes on from WUAT03056871.1 coordinate 4,788, forward strand.
TAATAAAGATTTAAAGTTCGACAGTGAAAATGACACGATGAAAACTTCTAGTGATTTGTGTAACTACTACTAATGTCTATTCTTATTGATTTTGATGGCTATGGGTATACGTTTTTTTAACTTTCTAAGAAACTATCATGTCGTAAAAATCTAACAATTATAGAAGAGTAAAATATTGTTTTTTTTTTTTACTGCTCACAAAATGTCCTTTAGTTTTACAAATTTCAAGATTTAGTGGTTATTAGTATCATTGTTCCAAAAATTTATAATCTAATATAATATTACTTAAGCTATTTATATTTTAATTCTAAATAATTAATTGAGATTTATTCTTTTTTAGTTATTATGAGATTTATATTACTACAAGTGTCTACTCTTATTGATTTTGGTGGCGATAGGTATATGTTATTTTAAATTTCCAGGAAACTTCACGTCCCACGCTCTAACAATTATGGAAGAGTAAAATATTGTTATTATTAATTTTTTTTTATTAGTGTTCACACAAAATGCCGATTAGTTTTACAAATTTCAAGATTTAGTGGTTATTAGTATCATTGTCCCAAAAAATTATAATCTAATTTAATATTACTTAAGTTATTTATATTTTAATTCTAAATAATTAGTTGAGATTTATTCTTTTTTAGTTATTAATTATAAAATAAACATAATTTTAAACAAAATGTTTGAGATTGTCTTAATAATTCAAAATTTTGATAACAATTAAAGTGATAATTCATTTTAAAAAATACTCATAATTTTATAACTTTTTTTATTTAAACAAGAATTTTGATACAATAACAAATATAAAAATAAACTAATTATATCATTCTAAAATTTAAAAACGAAAAAATCAAAATTATTTTAAATAAAGAAACTTATATTATAACATAAGAAATTAATATTATCATTTAAAATCTAATAAGTAAATATGTTTAAAAAAATCATAAATAAAAGAATCAAAATCAATAATAATGAAAGATGTTAATAAGTGAAATTGATGACGAGAAACTATCATTTTGGCAACAAAAAAAAACTCACTTTTGTTGACCATGGATGAATAGTGACAATTTAAGAGTATAAAAAACATCTAGAGTTGTGATTTGCTTCTCTCCTATTTCGTACCAGCATACTGGGAATCTACATCTTCTCTGATAGATGACTTTTTAGGGTGACATGCCAATTGTTGCCTAAAGTTATCATTACACGAGAATTCTATCAATGGCAGATACTTGGTCCATGCACCCTTGAACTCCAAAACATTTGCGTGCAACATATTCTCCAAAGTTTGGATTGTTTGCTATGTCTATCCGTCGCTTTTTGGGTAAAAACGGTATTGAATTTCAGTTTGGTACATATGGTCCACTGTATGCTCTTCTAAAATGTCGAAGTAAATTGTCTATCATGATATTAAACCATAAAACATGGGTACTCCATGTAGTCGAATGATATCGTGTACGTATCGGCCTATTATTATAACAAATAAGTAATCTTTATGGGCAAAAAGAGAGCCGATTTGGTCATTCTATCCATTATTACTCATATCGTCTAGTGTCTGTTAGTCGTTTTAGGCATCTTATCAAGAATCCATTGAAATTTTCTCCCTTTTCTATTCTGGAACCTCGATTGGCAGTGATTCACATATTGGTCATTGATATTCTACTTTAATTTTATGACACACTAAGCATATTTCCAAGAATTTTGACCATATTTCCTCCATACAAGATCATCCAATTTATTATTTGAGTCCTTTATATCTCTCAGTGATATCCGGGGTAGAAAAATTATGAAGTTGTGCGAAGTTTGGATAACATCTGATCTCTTTTCTTCATCATCTGAAACGCACAATTTTTCCCCCTTGGAATTCAAAATCTCAATCCAATAAGATGTTAAGTTCTGCATTTTGTCTTACCATCATCTTTCCCTTGATCTTAAGCAAGGTTGGGTCCAATTCTGGGCTTCCATTATGCCGTCAAATTGGTTCGTTGGAATGTTAAAACTAGTATTTGACCAATAATGACCTTCACTCCAAATTTTTGATATCATCCTCCAAGGACTTGGGTAGAGCATGTATAGACATTAGTGTTGCTGGTGACTTACAACTAAGGGTATTTGCAACCTTTTTGTCCTTTCCTGGGTGATATATGATTTTGTAATCATAATCATTTACCAGTGATAGCCACTTACGTTGTCTCATATTCAACTTCTTTTGGATAAATACTTATTTGAGGCTTTTATGGTCAATATAGCTCTGACAACATGCTCCATACAAGTAGTGTTGCTCAATTCTTCGATGCAAATACTATCGCTGCCAAGTCTAGGTCATGAGCTGGATAATTCCTTTCAACTGTTGAGGACATAAACGATTTATTTCACATATTGCATTAAGACTTTTCCAAGTCCCATCTTCGATCTATCGCTATAATTGGTGAATCCTTCTTAACTTATAATAATGACGCGGACTGGCACACTAGTGAACCTATCCTTCAACCATGAAACTTTGTTTGCACTTTCCCGTCCATTCATACTTTTTCCCTTCCTTCTAAGAGTGGTTGGTGGTGCTTCAGGTCTTGAGAATCCTTTAACAATACCTCAATAATACCTTCAAAGGGTTTACCGACACTCCATCCTTAGACACCATATGTCCTAAGAATTGGACCTTGTCGAGGAAAAATTCACATTGAAAGAATTTTCCATACAATTCATGCTCTTTCAAGATCGACAATGTGGTCCTTCAAATGTTCTTCATGCTCATCTTGTTTCTTTGAGTATAATATCAAGATTTCTTCAATGAGAACAATGATATATCCATCAAGGTACTCGCCAAATAATTGGTTCATTAAATCCATGAAAACGACAGGAGCATTTGTCAATCCGGACGATATTACCAAAAAATCATAATGTCCATCTTATTGAGGGTGAATAATACTATAGTCAAATTCCAAATCATGAGTCGGATAATCCCGCTCGTGCTCTTCTAACTGCCTAGATGACGAGGATATGGCTTATCTATTTTGCATTAGAACTACCCTTAGTCCATTTTGATGTTTCTCTATAAATAATGGATCTTCCTTCTCCTGTTGGGATAATCAGAATGAATGCACTTGCAAGCCTTTTCTCCATCCAATCAAGCTTCTTTCTTTTTCCTAAGTGAGAGAAATTAGAAATGTGATTAAACTTCAAATCATCTCAACAATCCTTCACAGTAGTCTACCTACACAATGATACTTCAAATCTTAGTAATCACTAGTAGGTGTTGACTACTTCAGTTGCTGCTTTTATTTCCTTTAAGAGGTTTACAGACACTCCTTCCTTTATTATGACGTGTCCAAGGAATAGACCCTTGTCAATAAACTCTCGTCACTCATTGCCTACAATTTCCTCGCCGATTAGCAATTTTTCGTACGATTTGTTGTCCTCATAGTCACAATCATCATCTTTGATCGCCTGCGTTCTTACAACATGGGTAAATTTCTTTCCTAACTCTCTCTTCTTTAGTCGGGACCAAAAATGGACACAACTGGTCCGTTGGTCGAATTTGCGTACTGCCTAAGTGACTGACGCCGTCCTTTGCTTGCGGTGTAATCATTGTCCTTGTTCGAATTACTTGGTGTGGTGATTTACATTTTCTAAGAAATCCATTCCCATGAAGGCATCATTATCACAATGATTTCTATGTGACTAGATTTGGATAGGATTCTTTATTAGAGATAGCTATTGATACATGAGTATCCAATAGTTACACATCAAGATCTTCCTTGAGAATAAAATGATCTTAATTTTTTTAACTAATTATATCCTTTCCGCATCTTGATTCATCGTTAGATGACGCGAGTAGAGAAAAAATGGCTCAAGGATTACACATGTTGGCCTAGTATAGGAGTCATCTTGTTGTTGTTTTGGAATGTTTATCGTATGCATTGTCCTAGTTGAGAGTAAGGATTTTGACACTAGTTTCTGGGGCTTCAAGCCTTCCTTGATCGATTAGAGGTCCCTCCAACTGGGTCTACATTGAAAGGAGTTGTGTACTTGTTGGATTTTGTAACCTCATCGGGTTTGGCTTACTGAAACAATATTTCTTCCTTTCTTGTTACTCCCCTTGAGTTTTTTTTTTCTTTCCGTCTAGATTCTCTTTTCTCTTATCACCTTGTCTTAAATCAAGGTTTCATATTATTTCATAGTTTATTCTAGATGCTACTACGTTTGACCGTCAGCCTAAACTACACCTCCTCATCAAGATAGTTGGTAGAAAAATTGAGTTCCTTTAGAGAGTCTATCCCTAGAATGACGTTGTAAAAATAGGCATCTTTCTACAATTAAATTCTCATAGTTTTCATAAACAACTATCTAAGATGACAACCACGCTTCGTCATTAGGTGTTATACGCTTCTACTGGTAGAGTTGCACCACTCGTATAACTCATGTCGTGATTCTCATTTCTTATCTTCCTTTAACATATGAGTTTTATCGACCTTATAGTCTTCGAAGGAAGTTTATTCACTTCAAACCTTCGAATAATGATTCATCGGATATCTACGAATCAAATAATCCTTCAAATTTTCACCAGTTTTCTACGTCATAATCGTTCATAAAGCGACTCCAACTGAATTTCTAGTTACTTAGATGCAATTGGTACTAGAGTACAAAGATGATTTTTCTCTTATGATCGCTCCCTTTGAAGCAATTTTTCCATGGATTCTTTCTGCCATTGCTTGTTGATCATTACTTAGGATAAGCTTTAATGAAATAAACCCTTTCACATGCTTAGGAGAAAATGCAAAAATTATCTGCAACTTGGTTCATAGTGTTTTAATATACTTTTGTATAGGAAAACAGACTCAGACCTCTTATGTCTAATCGCATCTTTAACTCTCCTGATGTTCGGATCCTTATCAGAAGGCATCCTTGGGATTCCTTCAGCAAATCTTTTGTTCTTGTTAATCATTGTGATATGTCTTCTTGATTTCGCAGTCTCTCAATTTTGCGTATCCTTCTTTGATATGTAGGTCACCCACAAGACCTTCTCTTGCACATTCAAAAACCTTAAACGCAAGGTTGGTCTTAACATTATAACCATTCTTTGGCTATCAATGGATCAGGCGATCCCTTGAGTTAGGTCGACTTTATGAGGCAAAAACGTTCATAAAGCAACTCTTATCATACCACTACCCATTCAGGTGTGATAGATGCTGGTAGAGGTGGAGAAGATTCTTCCCAAAGTGGCTCTAATTCAACGTCCAGCGAAGATACTTCCTCCTCCCGAGTCCTTTAGTTGAGTTGATGACAGAGGTTTTGAATTTTCGTCTCTTAAGCATTCAGCTTTTGTTGGAAGTGAGGAATCTTAGCTGTTACCTCTTTGTTTCTATATTGCTTATTGTTATCCCTATTAGCATGCGGTCATCTCGCCCACATTTTCTAGCCATGATAATTTTGTGTATACCTCAATTTTTCCGAATAACTAATGTGTTACTCCAATTGTTCAGCCACTATCTCCCTTTATCATTTATTCTTTTCTTGGTGAGGTATCTTATGACATATATCCATAGGATATCATTAAGCTTCCGATCATCTATCTGAAATAAAATATTCATATTCATTCATGCAAGCGCTCATTTTACACTCTATTGTGTCATTATACATATCAAAGTGTTAGAAAACTTAGAGCCATATAGGCAATTTTCTAAGTTTTTTCCTAGTGATACTCAACTAGGGGTATCACTTGTAGGCCATTCATATATATCATTATCATTTCCTCCGTATCGGTTAAAAATCGGCAGCTATTTATAATTTTCTTATTGAAATGGCAATTGTATGTGGCAAGCATCTCGCGACGTCCATGTTGCCACCTTTGTACCTTGCTTTTTCCATTCCTCCATTTGTTTCTTGGGATGGCTGTCTGTCGCATAAGACAATCATGGTTCCCCAGCACCACTACATCGTTGAAAGGAGCATTGCAGGAAGGCGCTCGTGATATGTGGTCGCGGTTGTAGAGTGGTCGACGAGTTGTTACAATGTTTTGGTAATAATCTGAACAAATTTTCAAACAAAGAACTCGACCAATGACCGAATTTTCTGATTTGTTTCAAATGAAGAACTCGACTGATGGTCAAATTTTCTAGTTTGTTTCAAACGGAAAATTTGACCGATGGTCGATTTTTCTGGTTTGTTTCAAACAAAGAACTTGATCAATGGTTGATTTTTTTAGGAGGTCAGGGTTTGCAAATATAAGAAACATCCAGTGAGCTGAGCAAATACGACTTGAAACAAAAGAAAGATATGGGGGATTCCATGAAGGCTCTTCAAATTGGAGTTTCAAACCAAGAATTAGGGTTTATTATCAAATTGTAATAAAATTGATGTTAAGAATTTGAGAAATAGGGATTTGAAGCATCTTTGGCAAGTCAAAGTTCATATTGTTTAATATATAGTTCCAATTTATCAAAATCACCTCGCCTCTAATTTCAATAAGAAATTTTTAAGAAAAGATGAGGAATTTAGGTTCTGCAAAGGAAGGGGAAGAAGAGGGAAGGGGAGGAAGAAGGCCTTAATACGGATATTTTTATCTTTTTACTAATAAAAAAAAATTCACTAATACATTTTAACACTAAAAGAAAAGTTGGCAATAGCGACGACAATTAACAATGACATATAGGGTTAAACCTAAAGTGACGACACAGTTAAAGTCATCGCAATAAACTTTTCGTTTGTCATTTTCCACTAGGGGAGCTTATAGCGACAACATATACCCATGTAGTCGTCGCTATAGACTTCAAAAGTTCGTGGGAAAATTTTGGAGCACTAATTTCCCAGGAAAACTCTATAGCGACGACATTTGTCGTCGCTATAGAGAAAATAATCATCACAATATTTATTGTATTTTTGAGGAAAAAAATGGCACTTTATTTTTCTGCATGTCGTTATAGACAAAAATATCGTGTCTATAGCGATTTTAACTCTATAGGGTCCTGCTAACAAAAAATGCAGAACCCCTTTCTTCTTCCCATTTCTCCTATACTCTTCTTCTTGCCATTGTCACCACTTGCCACTCACCTCTCACTGTCGCTCTTTGTTGGTAAATTTCTCTTTGATTTGGTTTGGTTTTTTTGGATTTAGATTGATATTGAAAATGGATTGTGTTGATTGGTTTGGTTTCTCTTTGATTGTTGATTGTGTTGATTTGTAAATTAATTTTTAGTTTAGATATGAATTTTTGGTTTAAATATGGATTTTTGTTGTAGATATGGATTTTTTTTGTCGTGTAGATATGGATTTTTTTTGTTTAGATATGGATTTTTAGTTTTGTTTTTGGATTGGTTTTGTTTGATTTAGTTTTTGATATTGGATTTGAAAATAGATTTTGGATGGTGTTTGGCCATTGATATTGTTGATAATATTGATTTGGAAATACATTTATGGTTTTGGAATTGGTTTAGTTTGTTTTAGATTGATTTAGTTTTGATATTGGATTTAGAAATGAATTTTGAATTGTATTTAACCGTTGTATTTGTTAATTGTATTGATTTGGAATAAGATTTATGGATTATGTTTGGCCATTGATATTAGATTTTGTATTTTTTAGATATGGCTGATGTTATGTCCCATGAAAAAGATGCCAGAGGCAATCCTTCTCATCCAGGTGGCTCCAGGTTACTGACTGCGAGAGTCTGGTATGTTTTAAGTTTTTCGATACTTTTAGTTTGTTTTGATTATAAGTATCGTTTATTTTTGCTAACTATTGATTGTTATTTTTATAAATGAGGTACTTGTAGGAAAAAATAAAAAATAAAGGTCTTTCTCAAAAGACCTAAATTTGCAAAAACTATATGGTTGGCCAATGGGAGAAGATTGTTACCTATTATGTTCAACACATCGAGCATAAATTGTACCCGATTGGAGATAATATGAGACTATTATCTAGGTGCGTGGGCAAGCTCGCCTTGCCCTTTAGGCAGATAAGGCAACTGCCTCAAATTATATATATATATATATAATAACTTTCTTTTTCATAAATATATAAAGGCCTCACACCGGCCTTAAATTTGTTTTTATTTTATATGTATGTCTTCTTTTTCTTCTTCTTCCCTTTTTTTTTCTTAAAAATTTTTTATTGTCATAT
>WUAT03056982.1:0-13551 GCA_010015005.3 Ulmus americana
ACATCCTGCGCCGCAGCAAGCCATGACCATGACGCGGCGTGACCCTGTTATTTCATATTTTATTCTATCTTTTAGGGTATTCGATCTTCAAACACACTCAGATCTCTTGTATTATAAATAGGCTATTAGGAGACCTTCTCTAATGATCTGGAGTTTAGCAAATTATTATTCAAAGAAAAGATGTTTTCTGGCTGAAGTATCTAGCAAAACTAGAATGGATCTTATAGGTGTAATATTTCATTTTCCTTAGTTTTGCTTTATGTTATGTAACAGATAACAGTTGTATTTATTTTCAATTCCTTTCAATAAAATATATTATTTATTCATGTTATAGATGTTTATTTAATTTATCCATGTTTAATTCTAAATGAGAGATAGAATACATAATTTGTGTGAGAGATAGATTATTAGATTGATTTTATTCATAAACAAATATAAGCTTAGTCAAGCTTTTCTTATGTCGGTCAATATGAATGTAAGTTAATCAACTTAGATCAATTTTATAAGATTTTCGCTTGAAACATCTTTTAAGATAGATCAATTTAGGGCTTAATTAAGAAATTGGAAATAAATCAACAAATAAATAAAAACTAGGATTTGGTAAATGAACCTTGAGTGAAATTCGATACTTTGAGTTTTTAATATATTTTTTTAATCATTCAATATATTTCTCTATTTTAGATTTTACATTTATTTTGTTTCTAAGTTTTTACTCTTTTGCAAGCCTTCTTCGTGGAATCGACACCTCAACTATATTCAATTACTGCGAGTCTAGTTTGAGCGTTATCAAATTTTAGCATCGTTGTCGGGGAAGGCGTTTAAAGAGATTTAAACTTCCAAGCAAAAAGAGCTAGTATCTATTCTTAACTTTTATCTTTGTTTGATTTTTCTTTTTGGGATAGGATTAAATTTATCTTATTTGTTTTTAGGTTTAGTTTTTATCTTTTTGTTATTTAATTTTTAATTTTAGGATTAGAATTATTTTTCAAGGATTATATTTTATTTTTAGGTCTAGATTTATTTTTATTTTCTTAGGATAATTTTAGTTTTAATTTTATTCTTTTTTTTTTTTATCTTTATTCTTCATAATTTGCATTAGGAATTATTATTTTTGCCTAGGTTGCGTGATTCTAGTGGAAGATTTATTAAAAGCGTAGTAGAACAATCTAGTTCACTTAGTTTTAGTAATGAGACCTCCTCTGAAATAGAATCTAGCTAGTTGTGACCAATCTGAACCTCAAAATATGGAAAACGTAGGTAACCCCCTCCCCTTGACAATCCTCTTTATGCTAATAGGCTCTTACAAGACTATTTACATCCTCCTAGGATTGCCACACCATCTTGCACTATGTTCCCTCCTAATGTTCAAGACCAAGAATTTAAATCGGGTATGATCCAATTGCTAACAACCTTCCATGGTTTAGATAGAGAAAACCCCTACATCCATATTAGGGAATTTGAAGAAATAGTAGCAACCTTCCAAGGTAGACCCGATGCATTAAACACCGTCAAACTTAGGTTTTTCCCTTTCTCTCTTAAGGATAACACTAAGGTTTGGTTATACTCTTTAAGGCCTAGGTCTATAGGTAGTTGGGATGAGATGACTCAAGCTTTCTTCCAAACGTATTTTCTAGCCTATAAGACCAACAACCTTAAGAGACAAATTCAAAACTTTGTACAAAAGGAGAGTGAAACCCTATACCAAGTTTGGGAACAGTTTAAGAACCTTTTAAATTCTTGTCCTCATCATGGGTATGAAAATTGGGGGATAGTTAGTTATTTTTATGACGGCCTTCTAAGTAGGGATAGACAATTTGTAAAGACAATGTGTATTGGAGACTTTCTCCAAAAAGAACCCGAAGAAGCTGTAGATTTTCTAGATAACCTATCTGAAAAGGCTCGTACTTGGACCAGACCTAGTGCCTTAGATAGCACTAATAGGAACCAACCTAACATAATCTATCACCTTAGGGAAGAAGACAACCTTAAAGCTCGATTAGAAGTTCTAACTAAGGAAATTGAGGTCTTAAAAACTAAGGATACTAAAGTTCCCCAACTAGTTGCTTGGGTAGAGTCCTTTGAACCATGTTTTATGTGGAGTGGGGTAGATCACTTTCCTAAGGATTTCCCGACCTATGTAGAGATGAGGGAGTTGAGAGAACAATGCAATGCCTTAGGTTTCCCCAATAGGTTCAACCAACAATGGCAACCCAATTTGACCCTTAGTTGGAGTAATAATCAACCTTCCCAATCTAGTTCCTAATGGAGACCGGATGCTCAACCATCTAGAACTTACCAAGCACCTTCATCTAGTGTCCTCAACAAACTTTTCCTTTAGAGGATGCCTTTAGGTCATTTATGGAGTTACATTCTAAGTGTATGGAAGAGCAAGGTAAGATCAATAAACAATTGGGAGAAAAACAAAGGGAAATTAAAAGTCAACTCACCAAGTTGACTAATTTGTTGGCAATACAAGAACAAGGTAGGTTACCCTCACAACCTCAACCCAACCCAAGTCCTCAAAACACTAGGGGGTAAATTCCATAACAACCTGAAGCAGGAAGGTAGTAGATGGATCTAGTCCCTCAACAAATGAACCCATTAGGAGTGAAGATGTGGAAGTAGGTAGAGATGAGGTAGAGCCAACCATATCGGTGCCATTTCCCCATGTTCTTAAGTCTCCCAAGTCCTCTATAGACCATAGTGAAATCATTGAGCAATTGAAATAAGTGAAGGTGAATCTTCCCTTGCTTCATGTGATAAAAACGATTCCTACATATGCTAAAGTGATCAAGGATCTATGTACTATAAAGAGGAAGCAAAACAAGTAAGTGTGGTTATAGAGAGAAAGACCCCTCCTCAGTACAAGGATCCCGGTTGTCCTATGATTACATGTAGAATGGGAGATAATGAGTCTAGTGAAGCCCTTTTGGACTTAGGAGCTAGTGTAAATCTTATGCCTTATTTACTTGCAACTAGGTCTAGATGAGCTTAAACCTACTCATGTTGAGCTTCAACTTGCCGATAGGTCAATTAGGAATCGTAAGGGGTTTTTAGAGGATGTCTTGGTCCAAATAGATAAGTTCTATTACACAGTAGATTTCCTAGTAATAGACACACAATCTAGAGTAGATTTAGATTCTAAGGTTCCTTTAATCTTAGGTAGGCCTTTCCTTCCAACCGCCAATGCCAACATTAATTGTAGGAATGGCCTAATGAACCTTACCTTTGGAAATATGATCTTGGAGGTCAATATATTTCATGTAGGAGGCAAGCCACAAGTGGAGGAGGTAAGTACTTGTGACCACCCTACTTTAGTTGACACTTTTGAGAAGGAATAAGAATTTGAACCTTTAATTGAACAACCTTTAGATTCTTTTTCCTTTGACAATTCTTATGTTGATTGCTTATTTCATGATGCTAGTAATTCTTTTGCTAGTTGTGATAATGTGCAGTTGCAAAATGTTAGCTTTTGGCTTCGTCATGATGAACATCCTATGAGTTTCTGGGTAAATTCGAAGGATGAAGAGTAATTGGAGTCAGAAACTTTAATGGAGAAACCACTCAATCAAAAGAAGCATGTAAACAAGAAGAAGAAAGAGCAAGATTTCAAAATAGGGGAGCAAGTCTACTTGGATTATCCCCTAGATTGGAACTTGTATGAAGAGCTTAAGGAGTGTGCGCCTTTCCTCTTCAAAGTAGTCAAGGATTATCCGGATGGTTTGGTGGAGGTTACAATGTGGACAAAGGATGTTTGAGGATGGATCCTTAATACTTGAGGCTTGGGTATCATCTTGGTTTCTCCATGCGGAAGTTTGATTTTGGATGACAAGAAGTTTTGAAAGTCTAGCTAAGGACTTGTAACTAAAGCGCTTCTTGGGGGGCAACCTAAGTATTTGTTTATTTATTTTGGACATCATCATTTCATTTATTATTTTTGCTATTTTTTTGGTTTTATTTTTGGTTTTGTTTTTGATAATTTAGGTTTAATTTTCGTTATTTTAGGATTTTTATTTGATTAATTGGCTCCAATGCCCCCTCATCTTTTACTGGGTTGGGATTTTGCCCCTTCAACTCCTAAAATGGTCGTTAAACCCCTCCAACTTAGCCTGTTTTAAGTTTAAATGACCGTCGCATCAGCGTCATGTGTAAAGCACACATGGAGGGGTAAAATGGGTATACCATATTTATTTTGGAATTTTAAAAGTTTTAATTGCTTTGGAATTCATAAGATTGCTTTGGAATTTTAAAAAATTTAATGGGTATACCCAATCCCTTTTGGAGACTCGTAGTTGAGCATTTAAGCTTTTTCTTTCTCTTTCTTAGTCAAAGAAGAAACAATATTTATTGACCTTCGTAGCATAGCAAAAATGGCGGTCTTACCAATTTTACACGCCTTAATAATCTACAAAACAACCATGTTTTTGTTGGGTAAAATCTGCCATTAAAGATCTTTTTGAGCTTGTGACGACTTCGAAAGAATCAAACGAGGAAGATAAAAAGTTAAAGGTGTTGGTCACGTTTGAAGCTCGATTGTCAATTGGATTTGATAACGATTTTCAGGAATCAGTATTGGGAGTGAAAATTTTCTCAATTTTGGAGTTTATTCTCAGCGATTTGAGTCATTCAATTCGAGTTCAAGATCAAGCTACTCTTGATGTTTTTGCTTTGGCTCAATTTAACAAAGATTTTTTGTGAGATTGGGGCTTAGTCGTTCGTTTGAAGCCATGTCTAAATATCAAAGAACTTATGACTTTATCCATGCTGATTTAGTTTTTAGCCACTACAAGCACATATGTGAAATGGAAGATATTCTTTTGGAAATGGATATGATTTTGAGGCCTGAAGGGAGTGTGATTGTGAGAAATGATGTGGATATGGTTCTGAAGACCTGGGCTTTGTCGAGTCCAAAGGAAAGGGGCAAGAGGAAGTGGAGCGAGGGGTTGAACCTAACTCATCGAGCCATCTAGGGGAAGGCACCTTATAAACAAGCCCCGCTCCAAAATCAAGGAGTCGAATTTGGGGAAGATCATGTATTTTTACAAGATCACCAAGTCCGTGGAGATTCGAGCCTCAGAGGCTACAAGAGGGTAGACTGAGAGGTCCCAGGCTGGGTAGCACTCTATGAGTTGCCGTTTGAAGATGGGATGCGGTTCCCAATCCCGATATTAGTCTGAGAGGTGCTGGACCATTTCAAGATAGAATTAAGCCAGCTAATGTCAAACATGTGGTACCTTATTATATCCTTGGAGTGCTTAAGCATGCAGCATGGAATAGAGGTCGAACTTAGTGAAGTCCTCTACTCCTATTACTTAAAAGAGCATGACAAGGAAAAGGGTAGATTCCAGCTAACCCTCAGAAGGGAAATGAGTCACCTTGTCACCTACCTCTAGTCGAATGATTGGGGGTGGAAAGACAAGTACTTCTTGGCCAAGGGCAAGCTGGTATTTGGGTCGAGTGGAGCTAGGGATGTAGCATCCCATTAGAAAACCAAGAGTGAGTGTTTGTATTTGTTTATTTGTTCACATTGTAGATTGAAGCTGATCTCTTTGTCTTTTGTAGATACCAATTACAACCGTGTAGTGCCGAGTGGACTCCTTGCTGAAGAGCGAACTCGACAGCTGTTGGAGATCCCAGTGGGAGAAAGGGACTGGAGGGTGGTATTTTCTAAGCCAAGGCTTCGTGTGAGCCACTTGAGGAAGCACATCAAGGTATCCCCATTCTTCCCCTTAAGTATCTATTGTCAATCCTATTACTGTACACATAATTCACATTTTACACGGTGAGTGCTCATTACAGCCACTAACACCCAACGAGTTTTCACTTGCATATGAGTTAATGGCAGGTGGATTCTCTTTTCCTTCAGCCAAGGATGTCCTCGAGCAGCGAAGGAGTGAGAGTGAAAGGAAGTGGAAGAAGCTACTTCCGGACACCTCACTTGTTGATTGGGTGACTAGGCTACAGTCGACCCCATCTGCTTCTACTGAGCCCTCATCAGCTAAGTCCTCGTCCAAGAAGGCTAAGACAAATGAAGAGGAGGGATTTGAGACCCTTGTCCTCCCCTCTGATGCGTCTGCATATTCTGACCCCTATTTCCTGCAAATTGTTGTTGACCCCTTCTACTTCCAGCCGACCGTAAGTGGTTGGGTGACATTGGGACTATGCAAGCTGCTGAATGGGGCATTGCCCATCACTTCCAAGTAACATTTGTACTTATCTATTATAGCGTTTGAATTTGAAGTGTGGAATCTAACTTGACATCTTCATTTTGTAGAGTCTAATGAGACTTGTCCACTTGAAGCAGACTATGACTGCCCAGGAAAGAAGGAATGCAAACCTGCGGGTGTGAATGCCTAACTCAAGAAGCAGGTCACCCAATTGCAGGCCAAAGAGAGTGACCTAAAGAAGATGAATAAGGCGCTGGAGAGCAAGCTGGTGAGGGATAGGGTCACTTTAGAGGTGGCTAAGAAGGAGAATGTTGATATACTTTAGCAGGTGAAGTCGATCTCAGTCGACGCCACCATTCGCGCTCACGCTAAACTCATGGAAGAGTTCAAAGTAGGGAACCACGCTGAGTGGGTCCTTGATTTTGAGATTGTAGTCTAGCGTGAGTGTGAGCTCGAGCTAGCTGGAGGCGCGAATGAGGAGGGAGATTAGCCACAGTAGTTTATGCAGCCCGAGCAACCTATGGCCGAGGAGCAGGAGACCCATGCAGTTGTCGAGCCCAGGGAGGAGGAGGTGCCTAGACGTGACTTGTAGGCGGAGCTGGAGCATGTAGGGTTCGAGACTTAGTTTTATTTTTATTTTTATATTTGCTTGATGTAGACTTTTGAAGCATATGTAGCCTATTTTCATGTACTTTGGAAATTGTTTTATGGCACTTTGATGCCACATTGTTTGTACATATGACTTTAGCCCCATGGTGGTATTATTTTGATATATGATATTTTTTGAGGGGTTGGACCCTTGTAGCCCCAAGGGGGCATTCTTTTGTTCAGCAATTGTGTTCCTTGCAACCTATCAAGTAATAGCTGTGAAAAAAGTAACAGAAACCAATTCAAAATGTGGGCAATGAATTAACTAAGTAGATTGAAACAACCGTGACGTAGAGCTCAAAAAGTTTCGAAAATATAACAAACTAGCACAATTTATCTCCCCATCGTAAGTGTAGTGCCCTTGTGTGGTATGCTTAGGCTGAATGACGCTTTTTTGAAGTGATTCGATTGTGTGGAGTGTACGTAGAACCAATTGGGTTTGCGATGACCCAAGGCGATCAAGGAGATTATGAGTCGTTAAGAGCTTCAGACTACAACTTCTACCATAATCAGCTAGAGTGTAAGATGGACAGGCTTGGACCGTGTCGTTTGTCCCCCAATGTTATGTAGCTGACCTGCAAGGCATATGTTAGAGTGGCTGATGGCTTTCCGACGCTCAAGTCAATACTTGTTCAATATGAATAATCAAAAAGTAAAAAGTGTAGTATGAAGGACTCCCTGTTATGTCAAGAGGTCGAGTTTCCTTGACAACTGCAAAAGAGGAAAAGTGCTAAAGGTGTCATCGGCCCTTCGATGCTTAAGTTAGTATTTTTTTGGCAAAAAAAGGAGAATGAAGAGTAGAGTGAAAGGTACCCCCAGTAGAGTGGAAGAGGTAGCTTGAAAAGTACCTGCATGAGGGGTGAGCTAAAAAGGATAGCTGATGGCTGGAGCCTAAGTTATTCAATACTTAGAAACTTGCAAACAAAGTTCAAAGTTTAAAGTTTAGAAATGATATAACTTGAGGTGGATCGCATTCCAGTTGTTGTGGATGTCGCATCCATTTTGAGCTTGGAGTTTGTAGGCTCCTTGTACGACCACCTGCTTACGCTCAACTTAACACGCGACTATTGCGGTATAGAAGATGTGTTGATCCTACGAAGAAGGCTTACAAAAGAGAAAGAAACTTAGAAACAAAATAAGAGTAAAATCTTAAATAAAGAGAATAAGAAGAATAAGAATGATTGATTATGATTAAAAATTATTGAACAATATATTAAAACACAAAGCGTCGAATTTCACTCAAGGTTTATCCACCAATTCCTAGTTTTGATTTATTTCCAATTCCTTAATAAAGCCCCAAATTAATATGTCTTACAAGATGTTTTAAGTGACAATCCTATAAAATTGATCTTAGTTGACTAACTTACATTCACATTGACCGACATAAGAAAAGCCTAACTGAACTTATATTTATTTATGAATGAAATCAATCTAATAATCTATCTCTCACATAAATTATATATTCTATCTCTCACATAGAATTAAACACAAATAATTAAATAAACATATGTCACATGAATAAATAATCTATTTTATTGAAATGAATTGAAAATAAATACAACTATTATCTGTCACATAACATAGACCAAAATTAGAGAAAATGAAAGACTACACATATGAGATTCATTCTAGCTTTGCTAGAGGTTTAAGCCAGAGAACATCTTCCTCTTGAATAATAGATGGTAGAATTCTATCTAATCATCTATTTATAATACAAAAATTTTAGGGAAAATAGCAGATTTCGAGCCAGCACCATGCCTAACAGATCTACACACTACAACGTAGCTCTCCTGCACCTCACCATATAGATTTGGCCCCGCAGAGCAGATGGAGTCCCAAAATACAAAATATGCGCGCCTAGATGCGGATTTCCGGTGTCGCGGCTTGAAATCCAATATTTCAATATTTTAAAGGTTGATTCAGCCTTGGGTGTCTTTATGAAATTTGTAGCCCTTTCTCTTAGCTTTCCATATTCTCCAAGAGAACCTCATTTAGACTTCAGATAAAGAAGTTATGGTAAAAATAATAAAGTGTGTGCAGAGTCAAACTTGCCCGAATTTTCAGCAGTTCGACTTTTCCTTCTTTTGAACTTCTATGCTTCCAAAAGTGCTCTTCAACTTCAAATTGCTTAGAATCTATCCCACTATCATCAATCTTTATTTTTCTCCATTTTTTAAGCTCAAGAGACCTGAAATTGCATCAAAACAAAATATGACACTAAAAATAACACTTAAGAAATATTAAGGCGTAAATGCATGATCTAATCCCTAAATCAACCTTAAATGCTAATAAATACAAACCGTTTAGATGCACTTTGTACCTCTCACCACCACCATGGTAATCTTGTAAAGACCTTCCCATGTGGGACCGAGCTTGCCCGTTCCAACAACCTTTGTGTTCTAGAAGACTCAATGTAGTACCTAATCCCTCTGTTTGAAGGTTCTCACTCTGATGTTCTTGTTATAGTGTCGAGCTACCTTATGCTGGTAAACTATTGTGTGAAGCTGAGCTCTATCATGTAACTCATTGATGGTATCAAGGATATGATTGAGCTACATCCAATTGATATCTTCGTCGAGCCACTAGTACTTTACTAATTATATCCCTGGCTTAACTAGTATGACTGCCTCAGTGCCATAGACTAAGGAGAATGGAGTCTCCCAAGCAGGAGTTCGAGCTATGGTTCTGTAGGACCAAAGAACACTAGGTAGTTCATCGGCCCGTAATCCCGTAGCTTTCTTTAGTCGCTTCTTCAGAGTCTTGATGATGGTCATGTTGGAAGACTCTGTTTGGCCATTGGCTTGAAGGTAGCGTGGAGTGGAGAAGTTAAGCTTGATCCCCTATTCCTTGTAGAAGTCCTAGAAGTCAAAGTTGATGATTGAGAGCCAATGTCTGTGACTCTTTCTTTGGGGACTCGAAAATGGCAGATGACATTCTTCCATATGAAGTTCTTTACTTAGTTGTCTTGGACTTGGTGGAAAGCTTCAGCCTTGATCTAGTTGGTGAAATATTCAATGAGTGCAAGCATGTAGATTCATTGCCCGGGGGCTGTTGGAAGCTTCCCCACTATGTCCATCCCCCACTTCATGAAAGGCCAAGGTGAGAGGATAGGGTTAAGTCGCTTTGGAGGTAGGTGAGATAGTTGAGCAAAGTGTTGGCAACTATAGCAGCATCGAACATAGTTTGTGGAGTCTAATTGCATGGTGGGCCTATAGTAGCCTACTGTTAGAGATTGGTTGGCAAGGCTTCATCCCCTAACATGATTGCCACACTCTCTTTGGTGGAATTCAGCCAGTATGTAGTTGGCTTCTGTTGGTGTTACACATTTGAGGTATGGTTAGGAGAAGAACCTCTTCATAAGTTAACCATCGAGGATGGTGAACCTAGTAGCCTTGGCCCAAAGTAGGCGTACTTCATTCTTGTTGTCTAGAAGGTCATCTGTTGTAAGGTAGCGTAGAATAGGAGTCATCCATGAGTCGAATGCTTAAATAGTAGTGACTTCAACTGGAGGATCCTTCCATACAGCTGGCCATTAGAGATAGAGAAATGGAATGGTTTATGACACCGTTATTGGAACGGCTGACCCAAGGTTGGCTAGAGTATTAGCCTGCCCGTTCTCAAGCCTAGGCACTTGTGCGATGTTGAACTCCTCGAATGAGGACTGGATGTCCTTGACGTGAGCAAGGTAGGTTGTCATCTTAGAGTTTCTAGCTTGGTAGGTTTCTAGGAACTGGTTGACGACTAGTTGGTAGTGGGAGCATATGTCCAACTTCTTAATACCCTTGTCTTTGGCGAGTGAAATTTTGGCGATCAGTGTTTCACACTCTACTTTGTTATTGGTGGCTCGAAAGCCACATCGGATGGATTGTTGGATCAAGTCCCCTTCTAGCGAAGTAAGGACTAGAACTACAATAGCCCCACTCACGTTGCTTGAGCTATCAACTAAGAGTGTCCATTTAGAGGAATGACACTCTGAGAGGTTGAGCAGCTCCTTATTAGCTTGTATATGGGTATTAGGAGTAAAGTCGGTAATGAAATCAGCTAATAACTAAAACTTGAGAGTGGTGTGAGGCTGAAAGGTGATGTCGTACTCGTTGAGTTTTGCAACCCACTTGGTGAGTCAACTGGAGAGCTTTAACTTGTGTAGGATGCTCTCCAATGGAAAGGTGGTAAGTACCACAATAGGATGACATTGGAAGTAAGGCTTGAGCTTGCAGGCTGCAGTGATTAGAACTCAAACAAGCTTCTCCAGTTGAGTGTAGTGGGTCTCAACATCAAGTAACAACTTACTCACGTAGTAGACTACAGTTATCTACCTTCTTCCTTTTAGACGAGCACGGCGCTGATTGCAGTCTCAAAGACTACTAGGTAGATGAAGAGTCGCTCTCCATCATTGGGCTTGGAGAGTAGATGAGGTGAAGTAAGGTACTTTTTGAGCTGCTGGAGAGCTTATTCGTATGCTGGAGTCCACTCGAACTCCTTAGACTTGCGTAGTGTTACGAAGAAGAGGTGACATTTCTTAGATGATCTAGAGATAACCTGGTTGAGTGCAACTACTCTCTCAGCTAGGCGTTGAACATCTTTTATACAGGTGGGTGATGAGATGCCCATCACTGATTGGATTTGATCAGGGTTGGCCTCGATACCCCGTTGAGTTGCCATGTAGCATAGGAACTTACCAAATGCTACTCCAAATGAACATTTTGTAGGGTTGAGTTTCATATTGTACACTTCAAAGACCTGGTGGAGATGATCAAGTTATTGATCAGTGATTTCGCTCAAATTAACACGTGGTAATTGTGATATAGATGAGGTGTTGATCCCACGAGGAAAGATTGCAAAGAAGAATAAAAAATTGAAACACAAAGAAAAGAATAAAATCTAAACAAAGAAAATTAAATAGGAAAAGATAATTTGGATCTAAAGAACTAAAACATTAGATTAAACACAAAGCATCGAATTTCACCCAAGGTTCATCTACCAATTTCTAGTTTTTATTTATTTGTTGGTTTATTCTCGATTCCTTAATTAAGCACAAAAACAATCCGTCTTATTGGATATTTCAAAGGCAACAATCCTATAAAATTTATCTAAGTTGATCGATAATTATTCACAGAAGTCGACATAAGAAAAGCGTAACTGAACTTATATTTGTTTGTGAATAAAAATAATCTAACAACTTATTTGTCACATAGATTGAATATCATATCTCTCATATAGAATTAAATATGAAATAAACTAATTAAATATGAAATAAAATAATTAATCATATGTCACATGAATAAATAATTTATTTATTGATAGGAATTGAAAATAAATACAATTGTTAATTTTCACTTAATATAAATAAAAACAAAGAGAAAAGGAAAGACTAGACCTATGAGATCCACTCTAGCTTTGCTAGAGGCTTCGGCCAAAGAACATCTTCCTCTTGAATAATCTCTTGAATAGTTTGCTAAATTCCATATCTAAGATGATTCTAAGTTGCTAAAGAAGGTCTCCTAATGGCCTATTTAAAATACAAAAGGTTTGGGAATGATCTAGGTTGAAAACCCTAAAAGATAAGATAAGAATCTAATTTCAAATAACTAAAATCGCAGAGGCGCGCCGTGGCATGTATAGTTCCAAGGTGTGGTGCAGGTACTGTTCACGGAGTCTTGAGTCACGGATAGGCGCAACATGGACGCCGTGGTGCAAAAATCTCAAACGAATTAGGCCAAGACATCTTCATGAAAGTTGTAGCCCTTTCTCTTAGTTTTACGTGGCCGTAAAGATTACCTCATTTGGACTTCGGATGAAGATGTTATGGTCAAAATACTAAAGTATGTATAGAGTCAAACTTGCCCAAATTTTCAATACTTCGATTTTAACTTATATTGAACTTCTACCAAGAATGAAAAAATATGAACATAGAAGAGGCTACATGAACATAGAAACCTTGGTTGTTGATTCCTAGGTTTTGAAGTGTTGATTCCCATAACCTCGGTTTTGAAGTGTTGATTCCCTACCATGCTTGGTTGTTTCTATGTTCATATTTTTACATTCTTGGTAGATTTCTTGGTTGATTACTTGGTTGGTTTGGTAGATAGAGGAAGACCAAAAGGGGAGGTCCAAGTCTCAGGGTAGTAAGAAGGTAGTAAAGTGCTTTTATTGCCATGAAGATGGCCACTTGAAAAATGATTGTCCAAAGAGGTAAAAAGGAGATAAGAAACAAGAGGATGATGGCTATATGAATTTCATCAGAAGAGGCAATGTGAGTGCGGATGCCTTGGTTGTTAACACAACAAAGCACTCGGATAGGTATATGTTCATAGAATACCCGGAAGGTGGAAATGTTGGTTGGAGGCTTTGGTGCGAGGATGGAAATACATCCAAGTGTTTCATTAGCCTGATTATTATCTTCAGAGAGATCGAGTACTTCTTGGAAGCAGTAGATCAATTGGCCATGAAAGCCAGTTGGAGAAAATTCATGCTAGGGAGAGGGCTAAAATTAAGGTGGAGATAGTTGCAATTTGTACAGAAAAGTTAGGAGAATACATGGCTAGTGAGGCATGTCCTTTGGGGTTGGAGCAAGGTGATGACCTTGGCTTATACAACTTGGTAAGAGAGCAAGAATATGATCTTGACTGTTACCATTTAACCGAGGATGGAGCAAAGCTAACTAGAGGGCCACCGAAAAACTAAGGGTATAAGAACATGATTTTCCTTTCCATTGCACACAACGGAAGGTTGTGTG
>WUAT03057091.1:0-13551 GCA_010015005.3 Ulmus americana
GAAGTGTGGAGGGAGATCCTCATTGACTGTGGAATTTGAATTATAGAATGTTTCACATATAGTTTATGAGCCAACTTTTTGACTGAAAAACTAGGGGACAATTGTTATGGGGATTTTTATAATACCTAATGTGGCATCCAGGTCATTCTAAAATAAATAACACGTAGATCATATCCAGGTTGAACTGGCAGTTATGCTTGCGAGGTTGGCATCCCAGAGTCTTGACCGTGACGACATCTAGTCGAACGCCGCCGTCCATTGTGAAGTAATTCTCAATTCACATTCCCAGACTTAGTGCAAAATTGAGGTGCGACACCTCCCGAAATAATTTGTGAATAATATGGTGATGGTGACATCATTTGTGTTAGAATACAGTGATTGTAAGAGTTGAAAAAGTGGGGTTGATATCGCGAAGATTCGATTGGGTCCAATAGGGCATTAGGCCAGTTCGGCCAAGGCCCAGCTCGACCAACCCTTCCTGAGGCCGGCGTTGCAATTTCGCTCGTCTCGTCCATTTTCTTGGGTTCCAAACTTGGTACTTCTTCAAGTCCATTTAATACACTCACGATGAACTATTTTACACATCCAACTCTTTTCTAGATCACATAGCTCTTCAAGGAGCCTTTCAAGACTTTGTCAATTTGAGATGCGATATCTCAAAGACTAAGCTGTTGCTAAAACTCCCGTTTCAATAGATCGATAAATTGGTCTAAGACACATAAGCATACATCATTACACAAGTCCTTGTAATTGATATTACAAGGTCCCACTTTTTGTGGAATGCTTGTCCAGTGTCCAAAACGTACACGTGTCATCACCTGATGCAATTGAGAGCCTATTTTTCATCTTCAAAAAATAATTCATTCTTCCTCTCAAGGCTATCACTATAAATACCCCTCTTTTTCCTCTCATAAGGTACGTGCAAATTTTCCATGTTGTTCTCTCTCTAAAGATTACTCAAATCTTGTGTTGACTTAAGCATTGGAGTGTAATCGGGGGAACATTTCCCCCGGCCTCTGATTGTTTCTTGTTTTGCAGATAACTCTACACTTTGATGCCGTCACTTCCACGAAGACGCCATCAGTCTTTGCAAGCTAAACTTATTCGGAGAAAATAGCTCACATGGCACTCTTTAACCGTTGACCAGCTTGTGCGCCTGCTTACTGGCCAAAATAGCATGCAAGCCGTACACATGCCAATGCTCGTGCACCTGTTTGCTGGCTTTACTCACATGGGCATTTTTGTCGCGTTCCAAGGACCGTCAATACGGTTCGATTGGACGCTATGCTTGGCATCCATGTCCACCTCAAGTTAGTCGATACAAAGTTAGGTCAAATCACAAAGTGCTGAGGTGAGACTCGACACTCTTTATACTTGAGATTTTTCACAACACTTAGTCAAATTGAGATCGATATCTCTTGACTAAGTTGTGAGCGAAGTTAATCTTGCCTTATTGATTGAGGCAAGAGTTGATCCATTCATTCTTACAATAGCCCTATGTAATTCGTTATTACAAGGCTCATTGTCTTGAGGGATCAATCATCAACATTTAGACAAAACTTGTCTTGTCAGGACAAATTCAAATTCGTTAGGACAAGTGTATCATTTGATGGTTGATTTACCTTCCCATGAATATAGGACGAGTTGGTTTTGTGAAATCCTAGAAAAGCTCCTCGATTACGAACCCCAACTGTGTTAGTTTCTCCATGAAATTATGTGTAATATTATAACATTTTATAAAAAAAATTAAATTTGTTTTCAAGTGGAGCAAGTAACGAATTTAGATACAAGTTAAACTGTTATAGAATTATGTTTATTTTTTAATTGCGTAATTAAATAAAAAATTATGTTACAACAATTACGCGATTTATTGATTGATTTAATTGTTTACTTAATTAATAAAGTAAATAGAAATTAATTTTGAAATAAAATTAAGATTATAAGTTTAAAATTTGAAGGTTACAAAATAAATTAGAATATTGTGATGTTTGATAATTTATTGGAGATAAATTCAAATAAGAAAGTTAAGGTTAAATTGAAATTTAAGAATTGGAATTTATTGGAAATAAATTCAAGAATTCAGAAGTGATTGGAGTAAAGACTAAAATTGAAGAAGACTATAAAAAAAAATGGTGAAATGGGGCTTAAGGGTGTGGGTTTGGCCAGGCCTAAGGCCCAGGCAACTCGGCCAAACCAAGGGCCTACGCCGCTTGGCCAAGGTTGTTCTGCACTCCCTCGCACAAGCCAGGGCGCACAAAAGGAGGGCTTCGGACAAAGGCCCCACGTCGAAGGACCCCTTCAGACCAAGCATGGCCACATAAGCAAGGCACGCACATGCGTCCAGGAGGAGGCCTCTGTTCGGATCAGACTAATCGACTACCCTGCCCGGCCATTCAAGTGCCTCATACACTCAGCCATGTGGGTGCCCACTCGCCTACACGGGACCCACATAGATATTGCTAGCCATGCGCACTATCCACATAGCACTGCACCAAGTTCAACCACTCGCCATACTATTTGGCCCTCTCACACAAGTAAGCCTCCTGCGTATCTTGTCCGAACAAGACAATGTACTGTACGGCGAAGCCTGCCGAAAAGCCTGCCCGGCCAGGCAAGCACCCAGCCGAGTAAAAAAAAAACAAAAACCCCTTTCAGCCTGCCCATATTTGATCCTATACGCCTATACCTGTCCGGCTAAGATCTCCCGAACACACTTGCCTGCTCAGTTCGAACACTGCTCGGCCAGGCAAGCATGGCTCAACCAAGAGGCTCTGTTTGGCCACATGAGCATGACTTGCTCATCCAAGCCAACCTATTCGTCCATTCCACATGCTCGGCCCAAGCTCACTTGCTCGGCCATTCCTCTTCACTGGCCGACCAATTTCACTTCAAGATCCATATATGTATTTAAATACACTTTTTAAGTGGAGTCCATGTATCCACCAAATAACAATACAAATTATGCATCCAATAAGGCCAAGCGGTGTCTATGTTTGCCACTACCACATTTTATATTGTTTAATGACCCTTTAAATAGGGAAATCCTTAGAAAGAAGATTTACTTCTTTCATTCACTCAAACACTCATCTCCCAACTCTCCCTCCCATTATCAGCCAAGAACATCAAGAACAAAGCAAGGTGTTCTTGTTCTTTTTATCATTAAACCTCCAAGAGATCCAGCCCAAAGACTTTTGGGCAAGTGTTTAACTTATCAAACTCTATTAATCCAACTCAATTTAAGATTCCAATTTAACTTTTTTGATGATGAACACACCAAGAGCAAATCGGCCAACATAGGATCAAGAGTGTTCTTCAAAGCTTTCATCTTTCCAGCAAGATTTTCTTGGTAAAATCGTTGTTCTCAATACTTATAACTTCTATAAATTAAATTTTAGAATATCTAAACTGTGTTGATTGATTTTCATGCAAAGGATTTGCAAGTTTGAAATTGATTTCGAACATGCAAACTCGGTTCTGGACAGTTCCAATAACCAAGTTTGTATGTGAGTTTTGAAGAACTTTCAGAACTTCAATTTATGCATACTTTAGCTTATTGGAAACCTTGGAATGTATATTTTAACATAATAAAATTTCAAAACCAATGGCTTTACGAATTTTGAGTTAAAAGGTCTTAAAGGCCAACTGTTTAGGAAGAAATTGATTTCAGCACACATGTTTTGAAAATTGAGTTTTTAACTTTTGAATTGTATAAATATGAAGTTTTTCTAGAAATGCAAAAGCTTTAATATATTATATAGAGTCTAAATGTTGGAATGGTTAATTTGGAATTAGTTTTAAGAGTCTGACTTATGGATTTAATTAGATTTTCAAAAGTATGTTTAAGTTAGAAAACCCTGTTTTGTAGTCTCTATTTTGGGTCTTGTTTTGTTTGCTAATGAACTAATTTTATTTAGATATTTTTAAAAAATAAACCTTAATATGTTATAAAACTTTTCCATTTTGTTTCAGTTAATTTGATTTTGAATTGAGTAAGTTATAACAAATCTAACTCAGGGCTGTAAACTATTAATATTACTGGATAGACTTAGTTAAATAAAATTAAGGTTCTAAGGGCTATAGGCCGAATCTTAAGCTAAAATTTGGAGGGTAAGAACTATATTGTCTCAGAGTTTGTTAAAATTAGTCCCACATAAATTGGATTAAATTGAATAAGATATAGTCAGGTAAAGCAATAAAGGTTTTTTGAGGTTATAGAACTTATAAAGGTTTTCTAAATCTTATAAATTTTCTGTTTGAAGAATCAAGTTTTTAAGATGTTTTCTACAAAAATGGAATTTAAACCATGATTTTACTCTAATAAGCTAGAGTCCACTGTTTTAGAGCGATTTTATTGCAATTCATGTTTTGCATGCAAGATCATAGTTGGTATATTATTATTATAGGTTAAAGCCTTTAGCAGCATATTTTTAATGAAGGGCTTTGCAAATAGGTAAATTCATATTTCACCTACAACATGGAAAAAATTATTTTCTGAAAACAGTGTGTGCAATATGTTTAATAAGTGTTTTTGTGATGTTCTGTGCTTACTTGTTGAACTGATTATTGATGTGCTGTACTGAATTATTTGATTTTCCATTTAAGATATATTATTTATATGGTACATGCACTGCATCCATATAACATGCATGTTTGATTATGAATTCACAGACGTGCATACACATGACAGTTTCATGTATTCAAGATATACTGTTAAAAGAGTCTCAACAAGCTAATTTATATTGTATTAGGTTCATAATTTGACTAATGCCTATAAGGAGATTATATAGGTTTTGGTAAAATGATACAACAGTTAAAATGAACTTAGGTGTGTCATACCATCCTGTTAATGGAGCATTGTTTCCTAAAGCATGTTTATTACATTATAGAGGATGTTCCCTGATCCAGAACCAATTGTGGAATGTTTTTGGCCAGTGGAATGGTGTTAGACCTGGGTAGCTCCCCAGTAACTTCCGATGACAGCGCACCAGGTACGTACACAAGGGCCCGAGTTTAGACAATAAGTCACCAAGAGTCTAGACTACAGTAAAAATGAATTAATTAGACGTCTGCATTCAATAGGCATTTGCATTCATGATTTATGACAATATTGATTGTATTTTTTTTTTTTACTCTATATACTTATTAAATGTGTTGCACCATATTTATGAGATATATCTGTACTTGCTAGGCTTCGGCTCATGACTTATGTTCGTGTTGTAGGTACCAAGGCAAGCATATCTCTGATGCTTGATTAGGATGCATAATGAGGTTTATTTTTGGAAGGTGGGGATGGAAAACCTATCCATGTAAGTTTTCCACATATGCTGAACATGATTTTATGGTTTTTAAACTATTTATTTTTATATTCTCTCCTTACATGATTTATGTTGCTTTTAAACTATGTCTCTTTTTAATCTTTGACATGTAAATATTCTTTTTGGAGGTTTTATAATTTAAAGTATGGTAAACTGATGATTTTCTAGCAACTACTTTTGATCTTTTACTTGCTAGTGTATGCTTACAAAACATGTTTTCTCCTAGTTAACCTTTTGTTAGTAATTATTTCTTTTAGAAGCACACCATAGTTTCAAAGGACATTTTTAATCCTTGTATTTTAAAAGTTCTACATGAGTTTTAAAAGAGCAGAGGAGTTTTTGTTAGGATTAAGGTTTTACATGAAAACTAGTAACAACTCGATTTTAAGAAAATGAGTTTTCATACTACAGCTTTCAAGGAATTTAAGATTTAAGTTCTTAGAGGTTAGAATTTTCATGAAACACTTTCTATGATTCTAGTTTCCAAGTTGACCAAGAAATTATATTTCAAAAAAAGAAGTTTAATCTGAAATTTTGGAAACCTAAACCTTCATTAATGGGTTAACTGCGTTATAAGAACCCATGTCGTTACAAGTTTGATCTTCAAATCCGTTAGAACAAGTGTATCCTCTGATGGTTTATTCACCTTCCCGTGAATATAGGACAAGTTGGTTTGATCCTTGGACTAAAACCTCCCCTATAAATACCCTCATTATTCACTTCACAAGGTATGCACTCTCTAATTTAAGTTGTTCTCTAATCCAGATTATTCACTTCGCTTTCTAACTTAAGCATTAGAGTGCAATTGGGGGAACAGCTTCCCCGACCTTTGACTATTTTTTGTTTTGCAGGATAGACATTAGCCCAGTCTTTCCTTCCTAGATTGCGCTCACTCCAAGTCATCTTCCTGACTAGGCCACATCTATCTAAGTCATCCATCTTGACGTGGATCTTTGCTGATGCAATCTGGTGTTGACCATTGACCCATTTTTTGGCGTTAACAATTTGGCGTTAGAATGAGGGCCTTATGTTGAGAATATTCACATTGCCCTACCATCAACCCTCACACTCAAACACTCATTCCTGCCCGACTTAAGCTTCTGACATGGTTAGCGAAGCTGCATCAACTGTGAACAGCCGAAGTGATCAATCTAATGTTGACAAAGTTGAGCCTGGCAACCAAGCTGCTCAAGGATGGAACAAACCACCACGTGGCCGGGGTGGCCCTCTTGCAAACAAGAATGCCCGTACGAATGCAAAAAATCTTAGGAATCCAGGTCTTAGCCAAGGTGACAATGCTGAGAATACTGGAGTTAATGGAGGCACTGACAATTGCATCAATCAAATTGTTGCCATCATTACTCAAATGGCCACGATGCTCACCTAAGTTAATGGAATACATATCCCACCTATGGTGTAACAGTTAGGAGTGGAGATCCCACACTTGGAGGTTTCTCGCTAGAATGAACATCCAGCTGGGAATAAACAAGGCCAAGCTCTTACAGTTAGTCACCACGCTGGAAACACCCGCAACGCTGGTCGTGATCCCGGAGGGAGTCAAGTTTACACACAATTCCATGTCCATCACAATGAGAATGAGAGATTACGCGATATGGTTGTCAACTCTCAGAATCATTCCCACCAAGGAAGCTGCCAACTCCGCGACCAGCATGACAACTGAATAGTTGGCTCCGTAACCAAGATATGTATGATAGCACCAATGAGCGCTGCACTGGACGTGCACGTGATCTAGAGGGTGATCCTCTTTACCTATGCCAAAGGTTTATTGAAGTAGAGAATAACCCTGTCAACCAACGAATCAAGGAGTTACAAGAGCAGATAGAACGACTCTAGAGAAATAATGACCCTCACAATGTGGCAATTAGAAACTTATTGAAGGAGATTGAGTCTCCCTTTAGTGAAAACATTAAGATGACACCCATGCCTTCACGCCTCAAGCTTCTTGACATCAAATACAATGGGACGAGAGACTTAGCTAAGCACCTGGAAACTTACAAAAGCTGGATGGAGTTGAATTCGGCATTAAATGCTTTTTAATGCCAAGCCTTTATCATCACCCTAATTGGCATCTCCCGACACTGGTTTAGGACCCTGCACCCAGGTTCCATCTTCAGTTGCTACCAATTGTCTGAATCCTTTATTTCCCATTTTGTTGTCAACTAGGTGCAAAGGAGACCAGTATAACACCTTTACACCATCAAGCAGAAAGATAACGAGAGTATTGAGGCTTTCTCAAACCATCTTGTGAGAGAGGAGATGAGTGTCAAGAATATAAACTACACTACCGCTTGTGGAGCACTTATGGCTGGACTAAGGAGCGCGACTGTTCTGAAGTACATGGTTTCCATCAAAGAAGACATTACCTATCCCAAGCTCATTACAGAAATCTGTTGTCACATCCAGGCTGAAAGATTTCTAACTTGGAAGCTAGAAAATTGAGTCAAGACATGCTCTTGGGAGGAAAGCGTAAGCTAGATTCTCAAATTGACAATTCCACAACAGAAAGAAGCAAAAATACTAATGGCAAGAAGAACAAGAGTGGCAACGGAAACAATGGGAACTATAACAATGACAATAGGAACCCAGCTCCTCAGAATAATCAAGTTCCATGTTTCTGTAAATACACTCCCACTATCGTTCTAGTCGCGGCAATCTACAATGAGAATGAGCATCCCAGAATTTTCACTATTCCTCCTAACATTAAGACCCCTCCTCACAAATGGGACAACTCCATGTATTGCCATTACCATCGTGATATTGGCCATACAACATAGAAATACCAAATTTTGAAAGATGAAGCTGAAAGACTTATCCAGTATGGGCAACTAAGGAACTATGTTAAAGGCAATAACCAACGGCGTCGCCAACCCGCACAATAGGAAAGAGGAGACATCAAAGTAAGAACCCTCATTAGCGGACCTACAACAGGAGATACGAATTGTACCCAAAAAAACTATGCCTACCAGGTCAGATCAGAACCATTCCCACACCAAGTTAGCCTGACCGAGCATAGAGGCAAGGTCTCCCACCTTTCCAAGAAACTGATTGTCCTCACGGAAGAGGAAGCTAGCAGCTTATGGCACCCCCATAAAGATGCCATAGTTGTTTCCCTAAGGATAACTGGTCGAAATGTGTGCAGGATCTTAATTGACAATGGAAGCTCAGCTGACATCCTCTTTAAATCCATCCTTAACAGAATAAGCCTAGCGGGAGCAAAGTTTGAAATGGTAAAGTTGTCACTCTATCGCTTTACTGGGGGTAGCATCCGTTCAGATGAAGTATTGACTTTGCCAGTTGAGCTAGCAACCCGTCCATGCCAACATATCCAAATAGTTGATTTTCTAGTTGTGGATTGCCCTCTTCATACAATGCCATCATAGGACGCCCAACTCTGAATGCGATTAGGGCCGTGACTTTGAAATACCATCTCATGGTTAAATTTCCTACCGTTTGAGGAATCGGAGTTTTCAAAAGTGATCAGCAGGAATTGCATGACATCTATGAGCTACAAACAAACCTCAAGCATCCACTGTGTGAACATCTTCAAGGCTTCAAAAATCCCATTGGAACTCCTTCCTCCAAGAATAATCACGATTGAGAACTTGGTGGTAGGATACTCGCTAGCCAACAAAGAGTCAAGTGCTTAGGGAAGCTTTTCCATTAGTCTAAACCAGTCATTTCCTTTATTCACCAGCAAAGTTTTATTTCCTTTCTTTTCTTACAAATAGACCGTGAACCTCATGAGACAATAATGAATAAAAGTTTTGTTCCTTATTTATTTGCACATAGGCTCTCTAGAATGGAAAGTCTCTTATCAATAAAGGCTAAAGCCAAGTATATGTGAGGCCCAAAAAATCCAAATTTCTTAATAGCCCAATTGTTAAGGTTAAATGAGGAATTAAGAACACATTATTGCTAAGTACTAAATTGCTCAAAATTCGTATTAAGATATCAAGGATGAATTACGAGTTTTATGAGCATTTAGTAATATTAATTAAGTGATTAATTTGAAATTGTAAAGAGAAGTTTGAAATTCATATTAAGATGCTTAAATACAATGAATTTTGTTTCCAATAAGAAGTTATGGGAATTTAATTTATAGAAATACATTCTATGAATTATATTATAATTTATAGGAAAGGAAAGTTAAGAATAAATGTGAAAAGTGTTAAAAATAAGTTGGAGGCTTAAATTTGCAAAAGAAAGAGAAAATATTTTAATGGGTGGGTTTGGTCATCAGGAAGGAAAGCCAAGGCCATTCGGCCAGGCTCCCTGCCGAGTCAACCACCCAACTACCAATTGAAAGGACCCAACAGGGCCATCCGAGAAAGAATCCATCTGGGTTGGCAACCTCGCCCAGTCCTTGTGGAGGGATATGTGGGCACTTAAGAAGCCACGTTTTAGGGCCATCCTGGCCAATTTCTCACCCAAGCTGCAAGGCTGACACCCGTAATGGGACTTCTGGATAGAAATGACACCTGGGAACCAAAGGAATGCCCTAGCCTTCTGGATCTCACGAGCCCCACGTGAAGATTCTTGGCTAACTACTTGCCCAGGTTATGTGGCTAAGGCTCTACAAGTAGGTTTCCGAATGGACCTCATACGCATGCCACAAGGTCAATGTCCAACCAGATAGCCCCGCCCAAGTCAAGCGCCAAGACCAGGAGCAGTCCAGACGGTGCCATTTAGACAAAGTCTTGAGCAGAATGAGCCACTTAGCATGAGAAGCTCATGCGCATGAACGACCCGCGTCATGCTCATTCGGCCACCCGTTCGACCAACTTGTCCTGAACCAATGCACGCGCAAGGCAAGGCTATTCGGACAGCGCAAAACCAAGCATCTATTCGGAAAATCCTTTATTCTCAGCCAACCTTTCCAAATGAGAGACCCCTTCTCATAAGTAGCCCATCCAGGCGGGCACACAAAGCCCGCTCAAGCCCTTTTGGCACCCCACATAAGTAAGCATTCGGCCAGTTCTTATACTCGAACAGGATCAAGTTACCGAACAAGTATCATACAACCCAGGCTGGCAAGCTTCTGGCCTTAGCCTCACTTCCGGTGAAGCGCATGACTTGGCATGCAAAAGTTATCCGACCAGCCCCATCACCCGGACAAAACCAAGTTACCCGAATAGATTAATTTGGGCCAAGAAATAATCTAAACTACTACACCATTCGGCCAAGATGATCCCGAAAACTCCTAAGTCTATCCAGGCTAGTTTAAAGAACACAACCACACCAAATCGAGTATATAAGTACCATGCTCTCGATCGC
This sequence comes from Ulmus americana, assembly GCA_010015005.3. Classification (NCBI taxonomy): domain Eukaryota; kingdom Viridiplantae; phylum Streptophyta; class Magnoliopsida; order Rosales; family Ulmaceae; genus Ulmus; species Ulmus americana. Next base: position 10,611 of record WUAT03057091.1, read on the forward strand.
CCAGCATGTGCTCAAGGATACAAGCAAGTCAAATCACCCTTAAGATTTGAACAAACTCCCAACCAAACAAGTGTCCTTTAACCATTTGAAAAGGAAGCTTCCGTCTGAGAGTTATATAACTTATTTCCTATATGTATGGAGTTTATAACCAATGGCTAAGTTTAGTGGAAATCCAAATGTCACACTTTAGAGCCATCACAGACTTAAATACTTAAAACGTGTTAAGCTTAACTTAACTTATAACTCCATTACATCTTTCTAAGCCAATTAGAATTAAAATTTAATTTTAATAAAGGAATTAATCATCTATATTTATGAAACAAGATGAAAAGGAAAGGGTTGCTGCTAAAGGACACACATCCCTCTCCATTGCTTTCCTTGCTTGCCAACCAAGAACATCAAAGGGATCCTTCCCTTGTTCTTGCTTTTGGAGCTCGATTTCCTTCAAGTTCTATAATCAAACTTGGAAATAAATCAAGGTGAGGAAATCCTTGATGAATTTTAATAACTTTTAAAGATTATACTTCAAGCTGAAAAATTTTATATGAAAATGTAAGGTGTTCATAAACTCAACCCAACAGAATCAGAGGAGAATCCAGTACAAGCCATCCCAAGCATAAAGGTATAAAATCCATACCTTAGATTGTTGAAAACAAGTTGATTAAAGGATATATATACAATCTGATTGGATTTTATTTGCATGCATGTGAAAATTGTGAGTTTAGTAAAGGATTTTGAGTTTATGTTACTGCTTTGGACAATTTTAGCAACCGAATTTGTGTGCAATTATTGATTAGTCATATGAATTTTGATTCTTATGTTTCTTAGATTTTTGGAAAGCTCTTAAAGTCTAGTTTGTCCTATCAAATATTAGAACAAAACTCGGAATATAATTCATGACATAGGGTTCTAAAGACAAATTGCTCAACAAGGAACCAAAAGGCACTATCTTAAGAAAATCAAGGTTTTGAATGTATTTAACAGTGTAAATTGCTGGATTTGTAATCATGCAAAAGTAAATAAGTTGAATTAAAGTTTAGAACGAAAGAAATAGTTTCTTTTGAGAATTTTAGAAGTTAAATTGGAAAATAAAATAATATGTTTCGAAAAACTAGCCCCAACCGGCAAGGTTAAGAAGGTAGAGTTTTATGCCTCTATTTTTTTTATTAAGTTAGATTAGTTAAAGACATTGTTTTTTTTTAAAAAAATTCTACAGCAACAACTTAAAAAGGGTTAGTGGACTTTGAAATTAGTTTCATTGAAAAATATACTAAATTAACTAACTTATGCCAATATTAAGCTAAGTAGTGTTGCTGAAAGGAAATTATAGTGTTTTAAGTGAAAAGAATTTTTAAAACAAGTCTTGTGGATGAAAGTTCAAAACCAAAATTGGAGACAAGGCCTGTTTGAGACGTGATTTAAATAGGATTTTGGTGATTTGAGCAGGATAATTTTTTGAACAAGATTCTAAAATTTTTGGTAAAAGTAAGTAGGGTCCACAAGATTAAAAAATAATTTACATAAAAGGTGGTGAAGATATTGAAATTTAATAAGAAAATAATATGAAAAAATAATATTTTATGTGAAAGGTAGTGATAATATTAATAATATAATGTAAAATGTGATAGGGTATAGGTGTGTAAGATGTAAAAGGGGATAAGGTTTAGGTGTGTAAGATGATAAAATATGGTAGAATGATGTAAAATGTGGTGGGGTCTATAAAATAGAATAGAGTAGGATAATAGTTAGAATAGGGGGAAAAATGATTTTTGGATAATAAGATTGCAATGATCCAAGTTGATATCTTGGTTACACAAATCAAAATAAGTGAGTAAGAGAAATTTTGGAATTTAGTCTAGCAACTCAAATAGCTCCCAGACTGAAAAATTTTGAAATTTTTCCTAAGTATCAATCTAGCAACTCAGCAGCTATTGGATTGAAGAGTCTGATTTTTGATAAGTAGTTTTCAACTTAACTAGTTAATTCAAAAACTAAGGGGAAACTATTATGGGAATATTTAAAATTGCTAAATTGACATCCATTTCATCATCCACGTGACAAGTTTCTTTTCCACGTCACCACCAAGTCAAAACAGCAGTGTCTACCCTAGACATCCCGTGATGGGACTCAAAACTAAGTCCATTGAAAGTTGAAGTCCCACTAATGAAACTTTGGTTTGAACGGCTCGAAACGTTTGCCAAAGCACCCTGCCGAGTTGCCCTGATGGGTGGCTAGCAGCCTGCTGAGCTGGCCCAGGTGGGTGCCTAGCACCATACCAAGCTGGCCTAGGCAAGTGTCATGCTGGACAAGGTAGGCACCGAGCAACCTATAGAGCTAGCCCTAACAAGTGCCCAGCACCTTGTCAAGCTGTCTCATGCTCTGCATGTGCATCCCGTCTCCCTAGCTAGCCCATAGCTCACCTAGCTATAGCACAAGTCTCATACGTGTGCTCGCCCAACCTACTGAGCTAGCTCAAGGCAGGTGTTAGGCATCTTGCCAAACTGGCTCGCGGCTAGCTTGCTAGCCATGCGTGTGTTGTGTCACCCCTCGCCCATCCTATCGCACGGCTTCATGCGTATGCTTGCCCGGGGGTGCTGAGATGGCTCACCTTTTATGCTTAGCCCTTTAGGTTTGCTCAGGCCCGCTGCCACACAGGACTGGCCAGGCTGGCCTACACCTTATACGTGGGCCTGCTGTGATACCCCAAAAATCTATGTCATTAACTTTGTTAATTTAAAAAAACTATTTAAGGAAATGATTATACGGCAAAAATTGTATATGTATTGATGTCTTGAATTCGTAAATAATTACGAATATAACTATTGTGTTAATGTCATATAAAATAACGTATCATAGATGCTTTGTGAGTGTTAAATAAATAATGAATATAACCAAAACATTAGACTAAAAGTTTAGAGCGGAAAAATAAAGAAACTATCTT
>WUAT03057202.1:0-20513 GCA_010015005.3 Ulmus americana
GGTTAGTCTCGCGGGGAAGCAGAGAAGAAGAAAGGAGAGGGAGAAAAAAAGGAAAAGAAAAGAAAAAGGAAAAGGAAAAAAAAAAGAAAAAGAAAAAGAAAAAGAAAAAGAAATAAAAAAATAATTTTTTTATTAATTTTAAGGGTAGTATCGGAATTTTAAAAAAAAATCTCTAATTAAGGCCATTTTCTGTATTTTTGGTTAATTAGAGGGTACCTTACCAAAATTTTAGAACATGAGGGTCTTTCTGTAATTTTGGTTAACTAGAGGTACAAAAATGTAATTATCCCTATATATATATATATATATATATATATATATATACTGATTAACCACGGTAGGACTTTGAAGAACAATTATTTGTTGGTTGACTTGACGAAAAGACTAGGACAAAAGTGCTCTTGGAGGAATGGCACTAAACAAAAAAAAAAAAAAAAACTTTAGACGCTAAAAACATAAGCTGCCGACTCTTCACAAAAGTTAAATAATGGAAATTGAACATTTTTACCCATAAGAATAATCAATAATGTGATATTAGCACTTTCCAGTAAAAAAAAATAAAATAAAAATAATAATAATAATGGATTCAAAATTAAGCTTAGCAATACTTTAGAAAGGAATCTCTCTCAATTTCAATATAAACAAATAGGGATCTATATGAATGTGAGATAGGGTCTTATGAAAAAATAGATCTCGAAATCACATACTACCATATAAAATACATAATTGACTTATAAAATTTACACACCTCTTGTAGTCATAATTTTTGAATAAAAACCTATTTAAGAAATAGGATGCACACATGCACAATCCCAAGAACAAAGTCTTACTCAACCTTCTCTTTTACTGTAATAGACTGTTTCTAAATGGGGCAAAACAAGTCTGATAGATTCCAGAGAAGAGAGAAGACCTAGCATTTCTTTTAACTTTAAGAATAAAGTTTTTCTCATCAAGATATTCTATCAGACCTATAAACCCTAAAGGTACCCCAATCCCAAATGAACAGTGATGATCACATATAAATATTGGGCCTCGACCCTCGAGGCATTGCAACTTGTACTGTTTTTTAACAAACCATATCATTTTTACCTTCAAATAAAAATTGTTACATTTGTAGTACTTTTTTCCTTGAAAATACAATTTTATCCCTCTAGAGTAAACCTTGGTGAAAATTCTTCATCATCCAACTTGTTTATTTAAAAATAAAAAGGGCAATTAAATGCACACTTTAAAATTTCAACATTCCCAACAATATGATCAAATGCACATTTTTTTTTTTTTATTACTTTTGCTTCTCAATTTCAGTATATATATTTACCTAGCTAAAAACAAACTACATATTAAAAAAAAAAAAGAATAAATTGTAAATAATATAAATAATCTTACCATATCAGCTTCAAATTACTCAAGATTGTTGCTTATTTTCTATTTGAGAGAGATATATATCCACGAAATTTGTTGTCAATTTTCATGAGTTTTCCCCAAGGAGATTGAATAGAACCTCTTTGTGTGCTTTGATCATCAGTATGGATAATGTTATTCTCCAACATCTGTTCCCAAAAATTATGTAAGTTTGCAATTTACCAACAATAGGATCTTGGGTGATGGCCAACGAAGCATTGCAGATAGCTATATGTATATATCTTGGTTATTTGTTATTGACTTTCCACCTTTTGAAAGATTTTGAATATTATCTCCCATTAAAAAATAAATTTTGAGAAATATAAATGGAAGATATGATCTCGAGATAAAAGAAATGAAAACATGAAAATGGAAGATTATTGAATTGATGAAAAGAAGATTTGGAGATGAATAGTTGGCGGATGAAATTGATTTTGGTTGAATTTTAAAGAAAAAAAAATATAAAAAATTATTTAATAATATTTTCGTAATTAAAAATAGAATATTTATGGATGTCTAAAATTAGAGTCGGTATAACAAATTCCAAATTTTTTTTTATTTTTTTACGTAGAACAAATTCTAAATTTTGAATAACTTTTAGAATTGTATTTGAATTTTTAATATAACATTGACACAGGATTTAGCCGATGCTATAGAAGTCATTTTAGACTTAAAATACTAGTAGCAGTAATATACTAAAAAAAGAAAAGAAAAGGTAATTAGAGAGAAGCCAGCAATTTAGGAATGAAATAAGAAGAATTGATTTATTCCATAATTGGATCAATATATTTAATTTTATAATTTTGCATTTATTTACTTTTTTGTGGCATTTAATTTAAAACATAAATAGTCATTTAATAAGTAAATAAATACATGATATTTATTTTTCAGTAAATATATTTTTTAGGGGGATATTTTTTACTAAATATTTGTTTTTGAAGGATTTAGTAAATATTTTTTAACAGAGAATATATAATCTTTTATTTTTCATAAACCTACTCATAGATATTCCGAAACAGCTATCTTAATCACCGACTTTGGGGTGAAAAAACTCCACACAACCATTTTTTCACAGGTAATTTTCATCAATCAGTTAAAGCAGCAAAACTCAAGATCCCAACAAATCAAATCCCCTCACAATCATCAAAAACAATGGAAGGACTGAGAGGAGGCAAGCCATCAACGCCTCCGTTTATATCCCCAGTCCCGCCGGCGACGAATCGCCGGAAAGGAATGGGAGTTAAGTCGTGGCGGGTGGTATCGGAGTCCGGCGAATCCCACTTAGAGGAAGTAGGAAAACAATCGATCATGCGCCGGACCGGGTTGCCGGCGCGTGATCTTAGAGTCATGGATCCAATGTTAACATGTCCTTCGTCGATTATGGGACGAGAACGAGCCATCGTCGTTAATTTGGAACATATCAAAGCCATTATCACCGCCAAAGAGCTTTTGATGATCAACTCTACCAATCCACTTATTGTCCAATTTCTTCATGATCTTCAGCAAAAGCTTTCTTCTTATAATATCGATCCACCAAAACAGGTATATATTTAGAAAACCCTAATTTGAATTATAATTTTTTATTTTTGTTGATTAATATTTTTTGGTTAAAAGGGACTAGAGATGATCTCCTCGTCTGTGAAAAGTTCGAAGAAGACGAAGTTATCGAGGAATAGTAGTGTTTCGTTAGGGTTTTCTAATATGGCTATAGAAGGGGGTAGCCCCATGAGTGGAAAGCTGGATTTTCCTATAGTTGTCGCTCCCAAAACGCTGCCGTTTGAGTTCAAAGCTCTTGAAGCTTGTCTTGAATCTACTTGCAGGTGTCTTGAATCTGAGGTAAATTACATTATATTTTCAACTCAAAAATAAAAGTTAACCAATCAAATATGAAAAGAACTTAATAGGGTATTAGTGTGACCAAAACACCTCTCTTTCACTTCTAATCCTGCGAAACAAAACTAGGCAAAATCCACATCAAGATCAGTATGCTTTTTTACTGCTATTGAAATTGTCCTTTTTTTTTTATGATCCACAATAAAAGGATTTGGATTTTGTCATGCCTCTTCTGAAAGTTGGGTTTTTTTTTTTTTTTTGTTAAGCATAGATCTCTGCTATGAACAATGGGTAAATTGGTATTATTTGAATCTTTTTTCCTCTTTAGTTTTGGAATAATGGATTTTTTCATGTCCTGGTTAGTTATGTGCATATTGTAGTTAGAAACCCACAAACTGAAAATCACACCTCTCCAACCTAGAGAGTTTTTTTGTTGAATTCTATTCTATTTTATTTTGTAAATTATATGTTGTGTTTGATTAATTTCTATTTCTTTATTTTCGTTAGTATATATATGATCTTCACCGATTTTGGTTTTTTATTTATTTATTTATTTTTTATTTGATTGAATAGATTAGGAAAAATTCAAATTTAATGTTAGTTTTGATTTTGTTTAGTCTGATATGTGGTCTTGTTTGTAAAAATTTAAAACAAATTCAACCTATATATATTTATCTACATTTTGTTATTATACCTATCGAATGAACAATTAGTGAGAAGCTTCTATATTTTGTTGTTGTTTTAGACTCAAACATTGGAGGAACAAGCATATCCAGCACTGGATGAACTAACATCTCAAATAAGCACAATGAATCTGGAAAGAGTTAGACAAATTAAGAGTCGCCTAGTTGCAATATCAGGTCGCGTTCAGAAGGTAAATTCTTTTACCTTTCAATCTTCTACTTGTAAGCTAATCATAAGTAGGTAAGTTAAAAAATTTTATTGGTGCAAATATTTCTTTTCGTTTACTTAAATTGATATTTTTTCTTTTTATTGATTTCTTTTTTTTAACACTAAACTCTTCTATTATTGCCCGTAGTTTATGGGCACTTTTATATATATATATATGTCATTAAATAGTAACATGAGTATGTTTAATAATGAAAAAAATCAATAAAGAAGAAAAGTGTTCATTCAAATAAACGAAATGGGATATTTTCACCGATTGGTAAAAAAAAAAAACACTACATTGTACTAGTATATATATGTATGATCTAACAATGAGATTAAGTGTTTATTTAATAGGTGAGAGACGAGGTTGAACATTTGCTGGACGACGACAATGATATGGCTGAAATGTATTTGACAGAGAAGTATGTAGCTCGATATATGGATCAAACATTTCGAAGAGAGGATCCTTACAACACCACAATTGGAGTGGATGATGAGAGGTAATTAAGGCTAATATATTGTCTTAAGGGAAACTAGGTCGTTATTTTCTTGCGATTTCTTTACCTAGTTTATGTGCACAATGGGTGTATAGGGCTGAGGAATATGAGTCAGAAGAAAGCTGTGAAGGTGCCATTGGCTTTAAGCCTGATATTCAAGAATTGGAAATGCTTTTAGAAGCCTATTTCGCACAGATTGATGGCATCTTACAGAAACTCTCAGATGTATGTAGCCTTTTTTATGCCTTCCCTTTTAATTAATATATCACGCATGCTTCTTCTCTCTTCCCATTATAATAGGAATCACTTTTTCTCCCCCCGTCGATACGAATATGACGGGTCCCTCCCAATTTGAATCTTTCTTTATTGTCATGTTCTAGAAAGCCACCTTTCGGTGGCAGCTATGTTTGAATTGAAAAAAAAAAAGAAGGAGGAAGAAGTTAGGTTGCAGTCTTTGTGGAAAAGGCATTCGGTGCCTAATTTTCTGTTGAAAATTTTGTCAATTGCTCCTCTATAAATAGAGGGAGCATTTCAGAAGAAAATCAGAATCAGAAAAGAGAGAAGAGCAAAAGAGAGAGCCTCAGAGAGAGTTTTTCTGAGAGAAATATTTGTGAGCCAATTTGTGAGGTTTTATCCACAAATTGAGGTTATATTATTATTGTAATTCTTGTGAGAGATCCACCTAAGGGTGAAGTTTGTAATCCCATTATTGTTATAGTGGAAGTTTAAGTGGCCTACGGGTCCCGTGGTTTTTACCTTCACTTTGGAGGGTTTTCCACGCAAAAAATCTTTGATGTTATTTTTGCTCTATTTTTGGTTTGGGAAATTATCCTGGGTTTGTGGGAATTTCATTTTGTCTTCACAACCAATTAATTTTCAATTTATTTTTCCCAACACAATTGAAGCCATTACATCCAAGGCTTTGCAAACTTTCAAGAGAAGAAATGGAGGACGAAACAAGCACGGGTGTGGCCATGTAAGTTCATTCGTTTTTGTTTTGGTAAGAAAATTCATTGTGTGTTCTAGTTGCGGCAGATGCTGCCCAAAGGTATATGCTTTTTCGTTTTTTTTTTTGGGGTCAATTTGTTTGTTTTAATTCTTTGATAGTGTGCTTTGGATGGTGATAAAATGTAGGAAATTAGATACATTATAAAAAGACGCTTAAATTGGTTGAGCCCTTTGCTAGATTTTAGATTTTTAAAGTTTGGATTTTATTTATTATATTTTATCTTGCTACAATCCACTTGCAAATTGAAACTTATGATTACTTATTTGTTTAATTGAAGTTGTGTTTTCGATTTTTGGGGGTTGGGGGACTTGAATTCCTGTTCTTTGCATTTGTAGGATTTGATATTCTGATTTACTGTGGGCTGCAAGTATCAGAGAAGGAGGAGGAGAAGGGAAAGAAAAAAAATAAGGGAGGTTTTTGATTGTTGGAGTGTTTGATTTTTTTATTTCTTGAAATTTTTTCATATTTTTTGGTAGTTTGATTTAGATTTTGTATTTTTGTTTTGAGTTTTAATAAATTTTGCAGGTAGCAGTCATGTTGCTTTTTATTTTTTGACTGGATATTGCTTTTTATTTTTATTCAGATTTAATTATTAATTAATATTTTTATTATAAAATATTTTGGGAGAGTCTTTTGTATATATGATTAAGTAGAGGTTAAAACTAGGAATCCTTTGTATTGTGGGACAAGTGCAATACGTTATTATATATTCTATTTATCATATTCTAGTTCAAAAAAAAAAAATTATCTTTTGACTTTGAAATTCACAATAAGTAACTTAGACCGCATTTTCCTTGGTGAATCCCAAAAATTGGCATTGAAAATCTCACAATCAAAGAGAGTTGACGATATTGTAGAAGAGAAGTTTCTTTTTTCAACCAAAATTGCAAGGTAAGAATATAGATGGATCAACTCCCTAATGATCTTGTTCTTAATATTTTTTCAAGATTACCTATAGAAACGCTTTTTCAATTAAAATCAGTCTGCAAATTATGGTCCCAAATTATAGAAAATCCACACTTTGCCAATTTGCACTTAGAAGAAGGCATCAAAGAGCCTGGACTTCTACTTCTTGCTAACTCCTTTCACAAGCCAAATATATTCTGCAAAGAAGCTGGAAAAAATTTGCATATAAGTCCCAATCTTTACCCTTTTTCTTTTAAGTATGTATTTCATGAAAATTCTTGCAATGGGTTGCTTTGCTTTTTGGGGTGTTTGGATGAAAAAAAGAAAATAGTCTTTTTGTGTAATCCCTTTAGGAAAGAAGTTCTAGCTTTACCACCTTCTAGAAGATCACCACAAGGGTTTAGGAAATATGGATTGGGGTTTGATAATAGAACAAGAACATACAAAGTTGTTTGTGTGTTTAAAGATGAGTATAATAATAATTTTGGTGCTGAGGTATACACATTGGGGTCTAATTCATGGAGGGAAATTAGTTTGGTTACTCCTTTTCAAGAAATATGTCTAAAGGCTATTTTTGTGGGCGGATTTATTTATTGGGTTAGCTTTCGTGATAATAATTATCTCATCTCTTTTGATGTCGGGAAGGAAGAATTAAGCTTAGTTTCTTGTCCGGAGTTTCGGTTGTTTCATTTGGTTGATCTTGGAGGAGTTTTGGGAATTGTTGATTGTTCATCTAATGCTTGTATTGAGATATGGATGATGAAAGAATGTGAGAAGAGGAAGACTTGGGTTAAGGAATATAGGATTGATATAAGCTCACCAAGTGGGTTTGATTGTAATATTATGGTTGAAATTCTGGGGTTATGGAAAAATGGTGAAATATTGTTGAGGCACTGCCAGACTTTTCTCTCCTACAATCCAAACACCAAGAATTTGAGATATATTCATATTCCAGGGCTTGATGATGTTATTGGAGTGTTTGGTCACACAGGAAGCTTGGTTTCGCTTTCTTGGTTCGAGGCAAATTTATGATTTTCCAACTCCTATCCACGCACACAATCGCACATCCAATAAGTCACATCAGCTAGTACAAGACAAATTAGTGAATTTTATTTTTAACTATCGAATTGATGATTAAAGTTTTATTTTTATTTTTATTTTTTGTTTTCTGCCAATTTAGAAATTTTAAGTTTAGGCAAGATTGTTTAAATTTTGTTATCGCCTTATAAGTTATATTAAGTTAATGATCAATTACTTCTTCTTTCCTTTTATCAAACTCTAAACTTAATTACGAACTTACAAACACTATTTGTTAATTTTAATTTTATGTGAGTCATAAACATAAAATTTTAAACAATTATAATTTAAGATGTTTTTTTTCCACGCGAGTAACGACAATAATATCCAACCAACCAGACTTTTGACATGTAATTATCGTCAATAACATCCAACCAAACAGACTTTTGACATGTAATCATCAAAGTTTGAATAGTCATCTAAATTATCATATACTTTCATATGCAAATGGAGTATTCATCTTAGAAAACTTAATTTCAAAATCTAATCATTTTGCTTAATTATTTCTATGCTTAGTGGCATCTCAAAACAACAAGTGGGCTAGAGAGACTCTTTTTTGAGGCTTTATAGAGGGGGCAAGTTGCAAATTTGCTAACAGTTTAGGGGGTTTGCAGCAATTAGTCCAATTATTAAATTCAAATTTAGGCGATCAAAAAACTATAGTGACAAATAAACTAGCAGAATTATCCTCCAAAATTTATATATTTTTCAAATTTTAAAAATAATGATAACATAATCTTCAAAATCACACTTAATCTAATTGGCATTTTTTTTTTTTGGGCGGAGGGGCATGATTTTTTTTAGAGCGGATCAAATTGGCATTGGTTAGATATTTATCTTAATGGCATTCTATAAAATAATAATTTAAACGATGAATAGTATTTGTAATTTCTAAATATTGGTAAGTTTCTCATAATAGCCCTTAAACATCATAATACCCTCTAAATTTTGGTAAATCTATTGTACAATTCTAAACTCTATAATGTACATGGTAGCCCTTAGTTTTTTAAGTCACACTTTCTCATATGGAAAAATATAGAAAACTTAATTAACTATTAGATAAAAATTTACAGAAATAATCTTATTTTAATCTAAACTCTTAAAAAGGAATAATACTTGAAGTTTTATCTATGTTTCCAAATGATTGAACTAAAGTTTCTCTTTCTCTAAACAAAAGTAGCGGTTATATATTTCAATCAACTATAAGAAACTTACAAAAGTTTAGGACTCTACATAAAAGAAACAAAGAACAAATCTTTTAACCAAAATTTGAAGTTAAACTATGGCCGACCAACTCTGTTAAGAGCTGCTCCAATTTTTCTCAAAACTACCAGCAAAACCCCTTCTGAGATTGAGATGTGTGAGCAAATTATGGTAAAAAATGATAGACAGCCCAAGTCTAGTAGAGAAGCACATTAATGGAGGCCAAAAAATACCAGAATTCTACTAATTAAATACCAACCAACTGATAAAGATCCCAACTTTCCCATAAATATAATCACTTCCCTGTTCTATACCAAGAGAAAAGCACTTTTGGGAAAATCAGTATTTTTTTTGTTCTCTCACGACTTTCTACACTTTATCATAGAATATCTCCTTTCAGGGTTCTTGTAATGGGCTGCTATGTTTTAAGGACTGGAAAAAACGATAGTGCCAGTCAAGGAAATTCAAAAAAATATATATATATTTGTGAAATTCCTTGCATAAACAATTTTCATATTCCTCCATCTCTGAATTTAAATTTAATCTAATACACCTATGCTATTTTTATATATAAAACTACTTCAGGAAGGATTAAGACAAGGATTCCTACAAGTTTAGGAACTTCTACTTTATTAAGACTACAATTCTCACTATTAAGGAACTTCTCTCTTCAAATTTTCTTTTTAAAAAAATAAAATAAAATAGAACTACTAATTATCCCTTAAATTTTTAAATTTTATGATAGAAATTATGATATTCAAATATTTAACCTGAATAATTATTTGAATAATGATATTTATTATTATTATTTTTAAAATATGTTTGTGAATATATTTGAAAAAATTAGTTATTATTACAAAAAGTGTAATAGGAGACACAAGAAACGATAATGATTTATCGAAATGTTTCTAACAAATTAAATTTAAAAAAGGAGAAACAACATCAGTTTTAAGTTAACCGACACCGTTCCCCAAAAAGCGAGATGAGAATTCACGCGATGAAAGAGTTTTGGCGTCGGTTTTCAAAAAACTAACGTTGTTTCCAGGATACGGTGTCGGTTCTGAACCAACGCAAATGTATTTGGTTAACAAAACATGTGCTTGGAACGTGGGACTTTTGGAGTCGGTTTTCCAAGAATTGATGTCGTTTCTGTTATTAATAGGGGGTTGCAACCAGACCCCCCATTTCAACCAAAAATCCCAAAATTCTTCCCCTTCGATCAATATCTGACCACTCCAACGACTTGAGTTATCAAAATACTTCATTTCTTGCCACATTTGAGTAAGTAAGCATTTTAACTGTTGGGGTCAAAATATTATCTAGGCCCAAAGAAGTCCAATCTCCCGATCCGGTCCAAACGGCCCATTAACTTCAAGATGCGTAACGTCCAAATGACAAAAGCGAACTTACGCTCTTTGACCGGTTACCGTTGCAACAAAGCAAGAGTGGAAGCAATCTTTTTTGCTCCATGTCAGCGCAACAAACGTAGGTTGACCAGATAATGCGGAACGGACCTTGGGTCCATAATGTTCATATATGAGGTCTCCGAAAAATACCCAGCCTTGAGGGAAAGAAAGGGACCATACGTGCATGTATTGAACTAGACTACCTTATTATTTCCTCTGGAAGTATAGTTCTTTCACTACAACTCGCCACTTGTAGTCGCAGTCTTGTCACCCTCATACCACCATTCCAGCTTTTATCTCCCATTTTTCCTTAACTATATCTCAGCTAATATCATTTTTCATCCATCAGTCCACCAAATTCTGAGTTATCGAAGTATCTTAGGCTGGAAACCCATCATTGCGGGCTATAGGTCCAAAGGGCTACAGGGATAGTCATATGTTAGGTTAAACAACGCCATAGTATTAGATAACTCGGATTGCCCTTATTTTCTACACGGAATCCATACATCGATACTGCGTTCTTTTCATTGTCTGTACGGAATATTTCGGTCTCCAGACGGTTATTTCTAAATTGTTACTTGCTTATTCCTTTGTCACTTTTATTGCTTGATTTATAATTGAATTCTCTTGAGTGTCAAAGAGCATTTGGCTGGCACCACACCCCAGTGTCAAGGTACTTCGGCTCATTTTCTTTTGATTCCAAGTCCCCGATGCCACTTTATCTCAATTGTGGACTTTTTAGCCTCTACAATTTGGCACCCACCGTGGGACCCCAGTGATCAACACATTTCGAAATACAGTAAGTAGAGCCTTGACCATGGAGCAATCCCCAAGTAGCTCGGAGTTGGCGGCCCAGATCACTGTACTAACACAGAAAATGGCTGAAAATGCAGAGCTAATGAGGCAACTAGAGGCCAAAAACTCAGCCATGCAGACTGAAAATCTAGAATTGCAAGGGTAAGTGGAAAACTTGAATTCAGAACTGACGCCACTACCCACATTCCTGCAACCAAGGTTCAGAGCATGCATCGAGCCGATAGCGAACCTAAATTCGGAAAACCCTGCTACAGAGGGTTGTCCGAGCATAGTAAAGTTTGCTATGATGGATAGTATTCAGCCAAACAGTGAAGGCGGGGATGTTCCAAAATTGGAGCAACAGGTCCGTTCGGAAACAATTAACACCAAGCCGTTCGGAAATTCTGTTGCATTTGACCACGCATGAAATGGAACTCCAGCGATGCTTTGCAAAAATGGAAGATATGACCCAAAGGATCCCTAGGATGCCCACTCCCAAAAAGAAAAGTTCCATAAATTGCTATGCAGATTCTCCATTCATGGACAACATCGCACTGGTTGAGATGCCCAAAAAATTTAGCTTTTCCAACATGAAGGTATGCGATGGAACCACAAATTCGTACAACCACATCACATAGTACCGCCATCGAATGTTCACCACTGCCAGTTGCCAAGAAATTTGAGAGAAGCCTGTATGTGCAAGGGATTCGGATCAAGTATGATTAGACCAACACTATAATGGTATGCAAATCTTCCTAATAACACTATTTGTTATTTTGCACAACTAACCGATATATTTTTGGAGCAGTATACTAGTAGCAAGAAGCACGAAAGGGATTCCCAATATTTAAGTACCATAAATTAGGGTAGTCGAGAAACCTTGAGGGAGTACATTGCACAGTTCAACAAAGAGAAGGTCTCCATCACCAACCCGAACATGGAAACAATGATCAACGCGTTCGGGACGGATTACACTACGACTCAAACCTGTGCAAGGAGTTAACTTAATATCCTTGTAAGAATTTCTAAGATGTTTTGGCAAAAGTATAGGTATAGATCAGACGAGACGAGAGCGAGGTGCACAAAATGTCAGTGGGTTTGCTAGTGCAAACTCCCTTGAGAAATTCCAAATTTCGCTCGAATGACCCACTGCGAGGTGCAAGGAATAATCAAAGACCAGCCGATAGTTCGTATGACCTACTTCTTATGCGAAGTCGAAGGACAGAAACCAGACAAGACGTTAGAAGCCCATACGTGAAGAGAGATAGAGTGCAAGAAAAATCGAAGCTTCCTAAGTACAATTTAAGCATTAAATCGGCAGAGGTTGTTGCAATAATGAAAGGGATGGGTGGCACCGTCAAGTGGCCATAAATATGAAGTCACCACCCAATGCGCAAGATTCAAGGAAGTGGTGTGAATTCTATAATGATCATGGTCATCGAACAAATGAATGTGTCGCCCTTAGCCTTGAAGTGACGGAATTGCTCAAACAATGCCACCTCAAGGATTTGTTGACTGAAAAGGGCCAAGCAAACAAAGATAGAATTTCCAAACGACAGGGGAAAGAAGAGCACCAACTCCACCAGCACAACTCAGACCGAGCGGACCATAAATGTTATAGCAGGAGGCTCGAAAATGTGTGGCGTAACATACGCGACAACAAAAATCCAAAGCAAAATTGTTGTTAACCCAAGATCTTGGAGCACCTACAAAGACAAATCCGTTTCGACCTCTTAGATAATCAGCTTCACGACAACCGAAGTAGAACATCACATCAAGCCATATCACGGTACATTGGTAATATCTCTTTGTGTTGCTAACTTTCTAATTAAGCAGATCCTCATAGACGATGGGAGTTCTGCAAATGTTTTGTTTTTTTAATGCTTTTAGGGAAGTGGGGTTGAGGGATTCAGACCTAATTCGATGGAGCATATCACTAGTCGGCTTCAGCGATGAGATGAAAAACATTATAGGAGAAGTTGTCCTACCAGTCTACGCCGAAGAAGTCAACAAATACACCAAGTTCCTCGTGCTCGACTGTCCATTCACATACAATATTATCCTCGGAAAGCCATGGACACACGAGATGGAAGTTGTTCCCCACAACTTTCCATCAAGTAATACGATTTCCAACTAAATGGGGAGTGAAAAAGAACATAGGAGGGCAACAGGAGACAAAACAATGTTACCAAACAACAATGAAACCAAAGTCGCAAGCAGAGAATTTATAGCAATTACACCAGACTCAGGAAGGTTCAAACAGAAAAGCGTAACCTTTGATGGAGGACATCGACGAAATCACCATTCATCCAGATTATCCAGATAACAAGGTCCAAATCGGAGCAAAATTAAATGAAAAACTTTGCACATGACTCATCGAGTTCCTAAAGGAAAATTATAACTGTTTCACCTAGTCGCATGAAGATATGACTGGAATAGATCCAGAAGTCGCAGTCCATCGCTTACAAGTAGACCACATGTAAAGCAAAAGAGATGAAGGTTTGCGGCCGAGCGGAACAACATCATCAACACGGAAATTCAGAAACTCATCAACATAGGTTTCGTGCGATAGGTCCATTATCTAGACTGGCTAGCCAAAGTTGTGGTTGTACAGAAGAAAAACTGGAAATGGAAGGCGTACATCAATTTTTAGGACTTAAATAAAGCATGCCCTAAAGATTCTGTCCCGTTACCGCATATAAAGATGCTCGTCAACTCCACGGCCAGACATCAGTTGCTAAGTTTCATGGATGTTTTTTCAGGTTACAACCAAATATTGATGCATTCGGATGACAAAGAAAAAATGGTTTATAATGAAACGTGGACTATTCTGCTACAAGGTAATTCCGTTCGAACTCAAAAATACAGGCACGAATTATCAATGGTTCGTGAATAAGATGTTATCAGAGCTACCTGGAAAAATAATGGAGGTGTACATATATAGATGATATGCTCGTTAAATCGCTTCAGGCCGAACAACATATCGATCACCTCAAACAGTCATTCGACATTTTAAAAAGGTACAACATGAAGTTAAATCCTACAAAATGTGTATTTGTTGTATTTTCTGGAAAACATTTAGGTTATATAGCCACTCAGAGGGGAATAGAGGCCAACTCAAATCAAATTCGTTCGGTCCTTAACATTCCCTAGCCGATAAAAAAAAATTCGTGCAAAAATTGACCGAACATATAACATCATTGAGTCGCTTCATATGAAGATCTTCCGAACAGAGCCACTTGTTTTTCAACGTACTAAGAATGCAGACTTCAAATGGACGGAATAAGGCAAAAGCGCTCTTTAATAACTTAAAACGTACTTGACCAACCCATTACTCTTGTCAAAGCCAAAAGAAGGAGAAACATTGTAATGTACCTTTCTGTGTCAAAGTATGTTGTGAGCGCTGCTCTTGTACAAACAGATGAAGGTAAGCAACATCCTATTTATTACATAAGCAAATCACTTTTTGATGCAAAAACCAGGTACAACTAGTTAGAGAAGCTTGCTTTGGCCCTTTGTGACCGCTACACGAAAATTACGTTCGTATGTCCAAAGTCGTTATGTAGTGGTCTTGACAACTTTCCTACTAAGGAATATTTTACATAAACTTGATTTCTTCGGACAACTTACAAAATGGGTTGTGGAACTTAGTAAACATGACATCAATTACCAGCCTCGGACAGCCATAAATCCCTAAGTAATTACTGATTTTATCGCAGATTTTACTCCTAACTCTTTAATCGAGGCAGGAAAAGAACTAATGATATTGCAAGACCAACATGAGTCCGAACCATGAAAAATACACACAGACGAATCTAATAATATGAAAGGAAGCGGATTGGGGCTTGTACTAACCTCGTCGCACGAAGACAAAGTTGAGAAAGCAGTCAGTTACAGATTCAAAGCTACGAACAATAAGGCCGAATACGAAGCTCTAATAGCAGGATTAAGATTTTCCATTAAAATGAAATTAAGAAATTTCATATTCACAGCGACTCCCAACTGATCATCAATCAAATTCAAGGGGTGTACCAAGCCAGAGACATGAAGATGATAACATATACGAAAATAGCCAAAGACTTGTTTTCCCAATTCGATGAAATTGAAGTTAAGAAGATACTTAGAGAAAAGAATAGCCATGCAGATGTCCTCACAAACCTGGGCTCATCCATACAAACAGAAGAGCCAAAGATGATTCCACTCGTGTTCCTAAAGTGTCACACATGAGGTAACCTGGATAACACCTTTATTTGATTACATTCATAACGGTCTATTGCCAGATGATCGCAATTAAGCAATAAAGGTAAAAGCAAATGCGTCGAGATTCGCCATAATTAATGAACAGCTATTCAAAAGATCCTATTCTGGATCATACCTAAACTGCGTTAACCAGAACAAAGTTCAAAATATACTGGCTGAACTCTACGAGGGTGAGTGCAGAAATCATTCTAGGGCACTAAGTCTGGCACATAAAGCACTAACGGTCGGGTATTACTTACCAACAATGCGAGCAAACTCCAAAGATTACAGGCGGAAGTGTGACAAATGCCAAAGATTCAGACTCGTCCCCAAACAGCTGCCAGAACTGATGATAGCCATATCCGTACCTTGGCCGTTCATGAAGTGGGGAATGGATATTGTGGGAAAGATGTCAACCACATCAGGGCAAAGAATTTACATGCTAGTGCTAACCGATTACCTCATCAAATGGGTTGAGGTTGAAGCATTCCACCATGTTGGCGACACACAGGTAAAACATTTCGTGTGAAAACATATTATTTGCAGGTTCGACATTCCGTATGAAATTGTCATGGATAACGGTTCACAATTCATAAGTCACGGGTTCCTAGATTTCTGTGCTAAATGGAATATCAAACTGCAATTCGCAACCCCGAGGGATCCCTAGACGAACAGACAACCATAATCAACTAAAAAACAATAGTAAATACACTAGAAAAGAAGCTTGAAAAATCTAAAAGAAGATGGGCAGATGAGCTGCCTGGAGTACTATGGTCCTATTGCACAACAGCCAAAACATTAACGGGGGAAACATCTTTTCACTTGCATACAGTTTGGAAGCAGTAATTCCAATCGAGACCAGCATTCCAACATCTAGAAACCATTTTGCGACCAAGGAACCCAATGATGAACAACTAAACCACGAGCTAGATTTCTTTGATGAAAGAAGAGAACAAGCTTCCATACAGACTGCAACATATGAGCAGAAAGTAGTAAGATACTACAACAAAGACTTTCGGACAAGAACCTTTCAGGTAGACACTTGGGTACTGCAAATTTTTTTCCAGAATACGAAGGAAGATGGCGCGATGAAGCTCGGAACAAACTAGGAAGAGCCCTAAAAAATTACATTAGCACTCGGAAATAGGGCTTACCGACTACAGACTCCGAACAGACAAAATATCAGCAATAGCGGGAATGCTACGCACCTAAAATAGTATCACTTATAAATGTCTCTTTGTCTCTTATTTATTGTTATTTTACTTTGCTTTTCCAAGATAATCTGTACTAACTTAAGCATCAGAAGGTCGGTGGCGACCTTAGCACTTTTTGATTGCAGTAAAAACGGAGCAAAATAAACTCCACTCATACAAAATCAATTCACTGAGAGCCAAACCAACTCCACCAATCGCTCGGAAGAAAGGTAAATCAGTAAAGGTGCATCCCAACCCTTCTCATAAGGGGCATCATCGAAAAAGGACTGGCTCAGATCATCCATAATCAGAATAAAGTACCCCCCCCCCCCCAGTATACTACAATTTTGTTGATATTCTTATGCAACACATCGCACTTAAGATAACTTGATTCTTGGAGTTTGATTTCAACCCAAAAGGTTACTTGAACTCCAAAAGAAAACCCTTGGGACGCCGAGGTACAAAAATACTCCAACTGCCAAGTCGACCCTAAACACTCCACAAAAACTTAAAGTATTCAACAATTGCTGCGAAAAGATTAGGAAAATAATTCGAATGAATCCGTTCAGCTTCATTTGCATTAGGGGGAAAAGAAAGAACACACCATAACATAGCACTAAAATCCCCACGTGGAAATAGAAATTTGAGCAAAAGTTTGTCCACCCGAGCAAAACAGTAAGTAGTTGAGCCCATTCATATTTCTTAAAATGCTACCTTTTCATTCAGATTTACACTCAATTATTATCATTCATTTCTTAAAATGCTTCTTTGATTCGGAGATGCATTTAATTTACACTCATTCAACAAGCCTTTTAATACTATTCAAACATTTTGAATATTTCATATGTCCGCACGATATCCAAAAGCATTTAATAGAGTTCGTAATATTTGGTAAGTTTTCACTCACTATTTTTACACTACTACTCTAGAAAATAATATAAATATGGCCTTATTCATACTAACCTTACCCCTTTTAACAAAATAGATTTAGTTTTCATAGCAAAAAAAAAGTGATGTTACCAAACACAAACAAAAGTAAATCGAGAGAAGTCTCGAACATATATTTAAAGCAAAAAGTAAATAAAAAAAGAGCAAGTCAGGCTTCAGCATTGGCCACTTCTTGATTCACAACCTCTTCAATAGCTTTCGTTCTGAGCGAATCATCCTCCGCAGAAGCATCCTGAGCATTGTCATAAATGATTCGTTGTATTTCCTCCCATTGTCTTAAAGCGTTATGGGGATCCTAGGTCTCCACCTTCTTGTCCAGTTACTCCTGCATAATTTACATGCGGACCTTGATAGACATGTCCAACTCAATATTCTCGTTCACATCGGTCAACTGCTCAACCTCCACATTTTTTGTCACCAGTTTCTGCTCGGACTCTTCTAAATCCCTCGGCAGCTTACAAACTTCATCATCCTTAGCCTTGAGCTACTCCCCCATATCAAGTTTGATCCTGTTAAGTTCTGAGTGGAGATCAACCTTCTCAGCTTTGAACTTCTCATCAGTCAGTTCTTCGTTTACCTTAGTCGCATCATTAAAGCGAACAACCAGCTCAGAATGACTGCTTGAGAAACATCAAAGAACTCATAGCCTGCGAAAGAATACTACAAAATTAGGACCAACTTTAGGAAAAATGAGAAATTATTAATACAAAAGAATGCTTACCAGGAAAGCAGACTTGGCTCCTTCATCAGCCGCCGCTTAGACCCCAAAACCCTTCCAACAGTCGTTGAATTTCTGATCGTACTGTTCCCCCATAGAGAAACACGACATCAGGGGACTTTCAGACGAAAGGACCAGCGCCTCATTCTTCTCAGTATCTTCAGGGATATTAAAAACTTATGTCTGATGCTTTTTCAACTGAGAAGACTCACCAAACAACTCCTTATGGCCCTTCAAAGTCAATATAGCGGTGCGAGGGGTAGTAGGTAGGCTTTACGTCTTTTTCCTCTTTTTCGCAGCTTCAGCCTTCTTCTTTGCAGTCCGTTAAGCGATCACTTCTTCGTTGTTCATTATCCTGGTGTTGTTCTCCACAAGAAGTTCTGTGAGGTTTTGTTCGGGCAATGTCAGAGGTAAATAAACATGCTCGGACTCTGGATAAAGATGCTCAAGGGCATGACGAAAGATAAGAATTTAAGTCGAAAGAATACCTTGTCTATTCCAGAGCCTAGCCTTCAGAAGTTTGTATATACAGAGCAGATTTTGTACGAACGATTCCTCGACTCAACAAGCAAGATCTTCTGAGTACGATCCACCAAGTCAACTATGCTCTCCACTGACACAGAACTTGCACGGAACAAAGACTTAGTTTCAGTCAAAAACATTGTTATTAAAATATGCAAAGACATGAAATTATACTCGTTATGCTCCACTCAGGCGGAATAGCAGGATCACCCTTTTCACCAAACAAGCACTTTGAGGAGATAAAAAAACACTCCAACTTCCAATTCTTATCACAAGTAGTCAATTCGATGACCAAGTGTGCCTTCTTCTTCTTTAGAACAAAGTTGTAACGATCTTTGTCCGAATTGTGCTCCTTCAAATAATAACTATACAACAAGCTTGTAAGCTCAAAATTCATCTCTAATTGGCTACTCAAGACTAGAATCCCTAAGAGAATGCGCCAAGCATTTGGCATTAGCTGGGTTGGACTGATGCCGAAATGAGCTAACACCGACCTAACAAGCAAGGGAAAGGGAAACCTAAAACTGATTTCAAAAAGAATCTTATAAAAGCAGACAAAGTTTGGCACAACCCAATCAACTCTTTCCCCAGCCTTGGCACCCCCCAGCTCGAATTTATCCGGGATGAGATACTGTGTCCGAATGGTCCGAATATTAAACTCTGTCATTGTAACCGTTGGGTTAAAAATTAGGAGACCAGTCAGCCTCGGATTTTCAGAACAGCTTGCTACTGGGGCTTCCTCTTCATCTTTTTCCCCAATCGAATGCTCCACTAGTACCACTTCTGGAATGTTAGAGGTATCTCCAACAGGAAGTCTAAAAGCCACCTTTAACCTTCCCATATGAATGTCACTGACCTACAAAGGAGATATTCCTCTCTCCTTTTCCTTGGCAAGCAAATCCATCCAGTCTTCATCATGAAAACCCATGGGAGGAATGGACTTGCTGGTTTCCATAATGAAATCCCAACATAGCAAGATATATCTAGGTATATTCAAATAGAAAGAAAACAATGAGCTTCTGTAATCTAAGCCTAATTCCAACCTAGAAACTTTGCAAAAGTATTTTCTACCTTTTTCTGACCAAATCTATTAGCAAATTGATTCATTGAAACACATAAACATGAAAACCCTAGGAACCAACAATTTTAGTTGACTGCATTAATTTGATTGCTAGCTTTAGGCAACTAAAAGATTAAGTCCATCCTGGAAAATTTTCTATTTTTGAAACTCCTTCTTATGCTAGAAAACCCTATGAGCTAAACCAAATACACAACTGATGCACGAGGCAAAATGGAAAAGCAAGTAGTAGAGAGCTAACATGTTAGCAAGAACACGAAATCGAATTCGTCAGAAAAGGAACAAGCGCATCATCAGAAATCTCCTTGAAAAAACTAGAGGAAATAAGGAAGAAGATGAAGAAACATGAGTAGAAATGCGTTTTTGAAGACTTTTGTTCTTCTGAAAGAAGAGGGGACACATATCAGTCATCAAAGAAACCTTTGTGATTCCCAAGAGAGCGAGTCTTTTCGAATTCCAAGGACTACAAGCAGCCACGTATACAAGACGTTTTTCCTGCCAAATGGCTTGGAGCAGAATTTCTCACTATAATCACTCCATGCAGATTGAACGTCCAAAACAATTTGAAGTGCTCGTCCGGATTAGATTGAATTCATACACTCCATCTACCGACTCGAAGTGAAATCAAGTTGTAAGATGGGGGGATAATTGTTAGGGTCAAAATCTTGTCTAGGCCCAAAGAGGCCCAATCTCCTGATCCGGTCGGAACTGTCACGACCTGGGTTCTTAAACACATAATTAACCCCTTTTTACTCGTGATTTAACCCGAAATTCCAAGGAATTTTTTTTTAAAACAA